>JBAMJV010002620.1:0-115000 GCA_037951105.1 Echinarachnius parma | reverse complement strand
TTTTTTATATTTTACATTTTTTTTGCACAAAACAGCATTGTACCTCATCAAAAATGTATAATATTGTTTAAAATAGTTGAACATTTGGGTTACTGCACATTCTTTTGAAAAATTTCAAATTTTACAATAATTTTGGAAAAAATTATTGCTATTTTTAAAATAATTTTTTGCTAATTAAAAACAAAACTGAAATATAATTTTTTTCCTCAAAACTGTTTGATTACATATCAAATTTACAATTAAAAAAGTTTCATGCACAATGGAGCATTTTTTGCGGGTTATTTCCGAGTATAGAGAAAGTGGACAAAAGTGTAATGTCCGTGACGCTAAAAATGTAATGTCCGTGACGCAACGTTCTGTTGTCTAGATCACATATGCCTGGCCTGTTTCGCAAAAAACCACTTGGATTCAATTCATCATTGCCTTGTCTATAATTTAGTACCTAAATCACCTTTGTGAGGTCTAAGAACTCACAGACTTTTGCAAAGATGTATATGGATGCAAAAAGTCATGTCCAAAACATGTAATGTCCGTGACGGCGCACATTTTGCAGAATTACTCAGTAACGAATTGGATAAATGTTCTGAAACTTTTTTTGAATACTTAACCAGGCTATTGATTTGTAATCAAAATAAAAGTTAGACATTAGTTACAGGTATGAATTAGTAGTGGCATTGGAAAGTCATGAAAATTCTCTGATTTGTAATGTCCGTGACGCTGGAGTTGCCCATAGGGCTTGTAGGGAAAATGTATGTAATGAGAACAGCACTGCTAGTGTTACTTGTCTCGTCTGAAACAACATATTGCACATAAAATTACAACCATTTAGAGAAAATTTATAGTATTGGGATTTAAAGATATATGATGGAAACGTCTTATATCATACACTAAAGATTCTGGTATGGAGCTCGTTGGGGTAATGGGTGATGTCATAACTGCACTGCTCATGTTACTGATTGTGTCTACAGTGACTCAACTGAAAAACACAAACAAAAAATATATAAACTTTTTAATATTGGGAATTAAGAACATATATGATAGAAATGTTTTATCGTAAACTTAATTGTTAGATACTGGTATGGGGCTAGTAGAAGACATGGAAGATGTCAGATCTGCCCTGCTGGTATTACTGGTTGAGTAAACAAAATGTTGCACACAAAAAATATAGGCCTGAATTATCATCAGTCGCACAACTTTAGTCCAGGTTAAGTAAAGAGACAGAAGTTACCAGTGACTGTTTAATCCATATCACACCTGTGAAATTTGACATTATCAATGCAGATCCCTCTACAAAGACATGTTTTGAACACATCTACTTTGTAAAATAATTTATAGCGACATGAGAAAAGGATTGTAGAAGAAAAACTCTCAAGACTGTTATCCTATCTTTAATTCATATTTCAATGCAATACAATACAATACAATATAAGTTCTTCTATAGCGCTAAATACATAAATGTTTCATAGCGCTTTACATACGTAACTACAAAACAAAACAAAAACTTCATCAAGAAAGTTGCAGCATACAGTCAAACCTGTGTATAGTGACCACCTAACGGAAGCTAGATAAGTGGCCACTTCAGCTAGGTAACCTGCAAAGACAGGTTCAATAACATTGTTTATCTCTGCAGAGGATCACTTTTGGTAGCCACTATAGGTAGGTTGGCTGCTATAGACAGGTTTGACTGTTTAATAAAAGGAATCGCGATGCTTACGACTAGTTCCTCCAGAGCTAGAGAGGGTGGGAGGTCGCTTTGCGGTTGTTGCCCCATGAACCCTATCAGCTTCTGGAGTGTCTTCCTCGTCTTCCTCCTCCTCATCCTCCCCATCTCCAGCATCCTCTCTTTCTTCCTCTTTCTCCTGCCTCAACCGACCGATGCCCACACCTCCCACTGCTCCTCGCATAACCTCTGCTTCATCACCATCATCGTCATCATCGTCGTCGTCGACAGCATCAACAGCCGAGCCATCACCAACGCCAACACGAACGTTCGCAGAGGCTGGGCCAGATGGCTCTTCTTCGATCTCGTCGGTCGGCGAGTCCACGTTGCGGTAGTTTGGTCGTCGCCTTCGCTCTTTCATCTCGCGTTTGTTTCTCTCGCGATTGCTGTCTAGCGAATACTCGAGGCTCTCCGTAGGCTCCACAAACGCCCGGAACGTTGTCTAGAACAAAAGCAAAATTTGGTTATCAAGAATCAGAATTGGCAACATTCATATGTCTTATTCAGGGAGGTTCAAACAGCAATCGGGGAGATTTATTTTTATAATTGGAAAATTATTTGCTAATTAATAGGATATTGTCAATTTTGTTTGCCAGGATCTGGAAAGATCTGTACATCTTCAGGGAGCCTCCTGCAGAATCAGGGTGCTCTAGAGTCAATCCTCATTGATCTTAAATATTGTTTTTCAAAGAGACAACATATTCTTACTTATAATGCAGCAAAGGTACAAATGTGCAGACAGTTTGGTCTTGGTCAACTTGAGCATTAATAGCCTAAACACTGATCACTGTTTTACTTTTCAGCTAAGGGCCAGGACAAGTCAAAATTATTGCTGAGGGAAGTGGTTGATAAACCGACATTGACAGAGTGGACACCTTGCACCATGTCTAATTTCACGCCAAGTCAATCAAACCAAAATCATCTCTAATTAAAGGGGTATTCCGGGCCTGATAAAACCATTCGTTATTTGAATAAGCAGAATAAGAGGCATAATTGGTGAAAATTTGATCAAAATCAGACAAGAAACACGGGGGTTATACCTATTTGAACATCATTTAGTAATGAGCGATCGTTTCAAAATTGCCGCCATATGCAACATCATTGACGAGCAACTCGCCATGGCTTTAGTACATGAAAATACACAAGTATTTCTCATTTTCGTTGCTAAAAATTAATTTTTCTCTGCTTGTTTTCACAAATTCAAAGAAGAATATCGATGGGCCAACCTCTTTGGAATGTTTAAGCTCATAAATTTGCTTTGTTATTAAGAAAATTTAAATTTTGTAAACATTTCCATGTAGAAGTCAAAATGGCTGCAGCTCGCAAGTGACGTCACGATCGATAGCAATTGCGAACGATACTAAAAATCGTTGCAAAGTTCATCCTGTCATAACTTTTTTTATTGCTCTACCGTTTTGGCTCAGATTTTCGATCATGATTCTTCATATTCACTTCATTTTATAGCAAACATCACATTTCTGGGGTGGAATTCCCCTTTAATAATAAATGTACACAAACAAAAAATGGTTTGGTATTGGTCAACGCCATTAGCCAAAGGCCAGTCACTGCTTTTGCTTTTCAGCTATTGGCCAAAACAAGTCAAAATCATAGCTGAGGGAAGTGGTTGATAAACCAAAATGTATACAGTGGACCCATTGCATCTTCTCTAATTTAGCCTATTCAATTCAATTAAGTTTATTTGACAAAGCAGAAGTAAACAATCGATGTACATTTTATAAATCATAGCTGGGACCTCAGTGAAGCAAAGGTCTCAATATAGTAAACTATATACAATTAAATTAATGCCATGTCAACGTCAATGAAACTACAATAATTTCCAAGTTTCTTACCCCCAAGATGCCACTGGTATCTGTGGGCCTTTCAGCCAGGGTTTGGTGGTTGCCACTGAATATGATACCGGCTAGCTGACAAACCAGTGGCTGCTGCTTCATGATCAGGAACACCTGAAATAAAGAAAATATATCATTGGTTGATTGACTGATAGATTGATGGATGCATGTATTGATTTATTGATTCATTCATACATTAGTTTGTATCAGCAGGCTGACACAAAATGGATGTTGCTTAATATTCAAGAATAAGAATAATGTACCAAATGGATTGGTAGATTGACTGACTAATTGATTAAATGCTTGATCTCAATGGATGTAATTAATAGATTGTTTTGTATCAGCTATATCTGGCACACAACCAGTTAGCACTTCATGATCAAGAATACCAGGGGATATCTAAGAGATTGACTAATGTCTGACTGACTGACAATATAGCCAACATACTGACCGACCATTCGTCCACCTGTCTGTCTGACTGTACATCCATTCGTCCGGCCGCCGACCAACTGCAGGACACACACCCGCCCTACCGACCAACCATCGGACAAACCAACCGACTGACCACCCGACAAACCTACGGACTGTATGAAGTTATAATACATCATTGATATAAATGATAGGAAGACAGATACGACTGATAAACGGGGTAATTCTTTCAGTCTCAGATTTTGGAATTGAACACTTACCTGTGACAGTAGAAAGAGGGCCACTACAGAGGTGATGGCTGGAATGCTCTCCTGCAGAAAATGAAAAATGGGAAACAAATTATGCACATAAATTAATGTTCAGTTAATTCAGTGGACACCACAGGGCAAAAGAGACATGGAGAGGCACCATACAAAAAGACTTGAAGGGCAGAGGACTCTCCCTCAACACAGCCCCCCCCCCCCCCCCCCATGCAGCAGCAGATAGAGCCAGATGGAGATCCCTCCTGTCACCTCAAGCGCCTGATGGCACAGACGAGGATTGCCGATGATAGTGTAATCTATCGTGACATCTCATCCGAGGACGACCGCAGAATCCTTCAACAAGACCTACACACCTTGTCAGATTGGTCCACCAAATGGCTCATGGCATTCAACATTCAGAAATGTGCAGTCCTCACCATTACAAGGAAGCACAAGCCTAGCATCCATGAGTATAACCTGCTCAACGAGATCATCCCAAGGGTAGAACAATACAAATACCTAGGAGTTTTTGTATCAAAGGACCTTCGCTGGGGTACTCATTGCCAGAACATCCTACACAAGGCCAACAGAACTCTAGGATTACTGCGGCGAACCCTGTCCCCATGCTCGAAAGAGGTGAAGAACAGGGCATACCTAGCCCTTGTACACCCCTAACTGGAGCAATTCAAGGAATAGAGCGAGTGCAGAGAGCAGCAGCCCGCTTTGTGCACCAAGATTACAGGAGGACCACATCAGCCTCTGCACTTGTCACTAGCCGTGATTGGGACCTCCTTCACACACGCCGGATCCTAGCTCAATCAACCATGCTGTTCAAGATTCATCATGCACTTGTCAATATCCCACCTCCAGTCCTCATCATACCAGCCTCATACTTCCTATGACGTCACATCACCGTTCATCCCAGTTTAGCTTCCCCAGTGAGCTGCTACAGGGATTATCACTTCAAGGTTCAAGGAGTGAGTGAGTGAGTGAGTTAATTTAAAGGTACTTGGTTACTTTATTGATATGTGCAAAATAATGAGCTGGATGGGTGAATTATATATCACTTACATTCTCTATGCAAGCAGAAACGACAAACAGATTAATTTTGGCTGAGATATGAGCAAGAATTATACCCTTACACATATATGCAAGTATTAGACTACTCCAAAAGTAAAGTAAGCAATTTGTCCTTCAAAAATAATATGAATTACCTTAATCAATCAGCCTTCATTCATTTTTAAATCTAAGAGTTTCAAGAGAATATATATTTACATTTGTAATATGTGCATGAACTTTTAATGTGATACCTCTTTATGGGACAGTATTGTACATAACATCATTAATTAACCAAACTCTCTTGACAAGTGGAGATGTGGAAACCAACCCTGGTCCAAGGAAACCAAAATTCCCATGCGGGGAATGTGGACGAGCATGCACTGACTATAGAGGAGTAAAGGCCAGCATTCTTTGCAAAACCTGCAACACATGGCACCATGCAGATTTTTGTCGGCATCAGCGCATCCTTCCTGTCTCTTCTTGGGAGATCTGAAATACCATGGGAATGTTGCAAATGCGGCTTACCTGATCCTTCATCAAGCATTTTCAACAAACTACTTGAAACAAGTCTGTTGTTTTGAAACAAGTCTTTGAAAGAGAGCCGACTTGGACAATAATCACTTTAAAGGGGACCACCAGGCAAAGGACAACACATTATTATATGTTTTGGTACCGTTTTGTGATATCAAATAGATACCCAACATTTTTCAAAGGGTTGCGTAATTCATAAACAAAGCAATTCATTTCCACCACTTACGGAACCACTGCTATTTCCTGGTTCCACTCGGGCCAAGCATTTGCGAGTGCGTCAATGCTTTCATGCGTACGTCAATAGAATCCCGGATGATTTGTTCGCTCTGCACAGAGCGCTCTGGCTGTGCACGCATATAGTCTACGCAATTCAGACCGCATGAACGCATGGTTGAGAATGGTGATGCGTTTTCCAATTATATATTTTTTCTGAAAACATATATTTGTGAACTTGTTGAAGGAATGGAATACTAAAGATGTTACCTTTCTATAATAAGAATATTATTTTTGGGTGGTGGTACCCTTTAATGCCCCAAAATGGGCAGATACATTTGTGGCAATTAACAACATCTCCACCCAAGTTCAGAAACTATTTGCCTGAAGATTGTGAGAGATCGTGTTCCATCTCAAGTATTAAACCTTCCAGTAGTGCTAGGGCTAAAACAAAAAGCCTGGACTCGCTACCACACCATCAAGAAGGACACACGGAAGACAAGTCAACTAGCCTTCTTCAAGTACTTTAAGTACTGCTGACCTGACTGACAGTAACCCAGGAAAAAACAAGCACCTTGGATAGCTTTCAAGTTTCTATGATGTGATTAAACAAGGAAGGAGTCAGCCTCCACTGCGACCAAAAGCAGAAGTCAGCTAGTTCATATATACATCAAGTACACATAATTTAATATTGGGTTCTTGCAAACTAAATAAATTGTTTGTATTCATAAACTCACTGCTTTTCCGTATGTCCTGAGGCGAGTCATGGACGAAACGTAGAGCGGAAGGAAGAGGCGGTTGAGAAGGTGGTCGGTGAGGACATCGTTAAGGCCTTCGATGCCGATGTTGAGGATGTCATTGAGATAGTGGAGGTGATCGAGGTGCTCCGCAACCAGGGTGGACAGACGATTCTTGCTCTGGTGGCTGCAGAGTGAAGTAAATACAAAAAATTATATAATATCCATTCTAAATACTATTCTCGTTGTTAGCGTTGTTTTGCTCAAACTGTTTTCAAATTGTTTGAGGATATCTATGAGATAAAAGTTGTGGTGATCGAGGTGTTCAGCAACCAGGGTGGACAGACGATTCTCGCACTGGTGTCTGCAGAGTGAAGTAAATAACAAAATTAATTTAATATCCATTTTGTTGCATATTTAATTTCTTGAAAACCCTTTTTCTTCAGTAGCATTGTTCTGACAATACTACTTTCAAATTGTCATTGAGGATGTCATTGAGATATTGCACATTATCAAAGTGTTCTGCAATGAGGGTGGACAGACGATTCTTGCTCTGGTGGCTACAACAACCAACAGTTTTGCTATTGCCAAAGGTTAACAGTCGTTCTTATCTATGAAACTTTCACACATCATTCAGAAGTATCTTACAATGATATTGGTACATGATTAAAGTCTCAAATATCACTTGGGGACAAATCTTATAAAGTTAATGGATCACTTTAATCAGAGGTAGCGTCGTCAAAGGAGGACAAGGTGTACAAGAAAATTAATACTTACTCAATGTCATTCCTGACACAGCTATCAAGCTCCAGCACATGGTTGCCAATGAACCAAACCAGGTTTGAGAAGTATGGGACGGCAGTCTTGTTGCGTATGTACATCTGCATGGCTAGGTCATTCACTGTAAACAAAATCAATAAAGAAATTAACAAAGAAACAATAGTGGGAATACACCAATTATTATTATTCCCAATAAACCATAAGAGGTTTTAGAAGTAAGGGACTTGCTGTGCAAGAACATTAGCATGGCTAGGTCATTCGCTATTATAATAGATAACCGACAAAACAATGAACAATATATAGATGTTAACTGGCCGAGGTGGGAACATCACAGAATGTTCCTCTTGGAGGGATTTAAAATACATGGCAGCCTCCAGTGGTCAGTCAAAAAAGTTGATAGAGGTTTAAAAAACATTGATTATTTCCGACTCAAAGTGACAGGAATTCTGCACTAATCAGTAACAGCAAGTGAAATTCCAGCGTTTCGTTTCCCTTGAAGTTCCTTTTTTAATAAACACATGATTAAATTTATAAAATTGATAAAATTGCTACAAATTTTCTGGAACATATTTTTCTGAACTTGTTGATGCTATGAACTACTAAAAACTGTTCTCTTTTTTATAAATTAGACAATTATTTTTGCAATGTAGTAGTGAACAGGTTAACTACCTTTATAGACGTTGAGTGTCAAGGTGCGAACAGCAATGCGAACCATGCTCTCTTCATGGTTGAAGAACTTGATTGCTTCCGTGTACAAGGCAAAATCATTGGTATGCTGCAAAAGAAAAAGAACAAAGACGTAAATGCATTCATTTTAAGAAAACATATAATGGGCATTTCCACGGGATAGTGGACATGAACTGAACAAAATTATTGGCTCTTTTTCATATCTTATTGATTTTTTCTGGATTATTTTTTCATAAATCATGATCCTATAATTATATCTTTCAGTTCACATGATTTTTTTAATTCTCAAGTGGTTCCTTATAGGAGAAACAGAAACCATACACGAAACTCCACACATGGGACTACCCTGTGCAAATTTCAGGAAAATCTTCATATTTTCAATATTTTCTGGGATTTTCATTATTTAAGGCACCGAATTGGATGACTGATAATCAAAGTACCTTTTCAGATTAAAAATTCAGTCTTTTGAGTGCTCTAAAGTATATTTTTTAATGAATCAAAACCTCCGGACAAAATTTAACGTGAGTAACCGTAACGTGAGTAACCATTATTTTTGCAGCCTCACTAAAAATGGTTTGTCCCTTACTTTTTAAATTAAATACAAATTATGCCTCCCTATAAACATACTTCTTTGAAAAAGGTGTAACCCAATTTTAGGAAAGCTTGGTATGAGGACACTTTTCAATTATGTCTACTTTTCATTTTGTGCATGTCCAAATCATGTAACGTGAGTAACCCAACACATTTTAAAGATTTGCATGTAGAATATTAAAATTTCTCAAGTTTTGATTTCACACAAAAAACATTCAGAACTTATACTTTGTTGTGACAAAAAAGTTGTTTAATTCATATCTATAATACGAAAATTACAGCTCTAAGAATGAGTCAAGGTCTCTCCAAATGTAACGTGAGTAACCGTGGAATGGCCCATATCATTATGAAGTCAATGCTGACTAAAAACATTGACCAATTAGCAAATCTAGAAGCTGCTATATGTTGGTTCTTATGTTTTTATTTGCTTTTGCATTTTCAATTTTAATTGTACAAATGTTTTCGTACAAAGGACCTTGTTTCAAAAGCAGTTACTATGCTGACCATGTTATCCTGTATATACTTAAATAAATTGATATTTATCTTTAGGTTAATAATTCAATTGCTCACAAAACATGTGATTTTGCTTCTCCTTCTTCTGAAAACCAATAAATAATATCAATATAAAAGAAATATTATAATGAATAAAAAAGACTTGAACTAGCCAACATCCTTCATGTGCATGTACAGTCAAATCTGTGTATACTATAGTGATCACAAAAAAGTAGACAGTTGACCTCTACAGGCAGATTGGCTGATATAGACAGGTGGCCACTATTGCAGGTTTGACTGTAATTGTGTATTAGCAGTGTTTTGTTCTCCGAAATATTACTAGCATCAAAAATTTGGTTTTACCTCATTGTAGAAAAAATGGATGGTATGCTTGTTGAGCTTGAAGGAAAGCGTCTTGAGGAAGGAGATGTAGTAGGCCAGTACCTGGGAATGGAGGGGAAAAGAATAACAGTATAGTATAGTATAGTATAGTATAGTATAGTATAGTATAGTATAGTATTTATAGTGCACCCTATAAAACCCTGCACTTGTCGGTAATTCATGTTTTGAAAAAATGGGAATTTTAAGTACACTTAATGGCCCGTATTCACAAAGGAGGTTTGTACAAACCCAGGTTCAAACCGCGGTTTACATCTATGGAATGCCAATTATAAACTGATGGAGAGAGAATGTGTACCATCAACATTGTTAACAAGTAAGGAATTTACATTCTCTCTCCATCAGTTTACAATTGGCATTCCATAGATGTAAACCGCGGTTTGAACCAGGGTTTGTACAAACCTCCTTTGTGAATACGGGCCATTGTGTGTAAAAGATTAAATGATTGTAAAATTGAAACAATCATATTGTTGCCAATTATTGACCACTTTGTTAGAACAAAGAACCAAATGAAAGCTTATGATGGGGGTCTTTCTAAGGGTATGACAATCTACATTTTGATTTTTTACCGACAAGTGCAGGGTTTTGCTATAGCCGGTCACATATATTAAAACACCCACTTACCAATTTAGGTTCCATGCATGACTTACCAGTTTAATTCAATTATTTTCAATACAAACAAAAATGGGCTTGATTTGATGATTAAAACTGTTATTCTGATGACCTAATTTCCATTTTAATGGATTTTCATCTCTTATTGATTCAAGACAAGCTTTACAATATCTTAAGCACTTAATCTGATGAAGCATGGTTTGATCATAAATGCATGTTACTGTAAATATGAAACATTGGCTGCATCGCAGCATTTGTTATCCATGAGGAGAGAAGTTGTTCTTGACATTCCACAATTCCCAATTTTGCATGGATTTACAAGTCATTAACATCTTTTGGATATAAAAGCTAAACAAATCTATTTCTGCAATGTCATTTACTACGTACCAGAAATTATAATGAAGCCTAATGGTGGCTAAAGAAAATATTAGATGAAACATGAGCCAAAATTGTAGGGAAAAAAATAATAATAATACAAATAATACAAATAATAATAATAGTAATAATAATAATGATTATGATAATAATTAAAAAAATGTATTATATAATAACGAAAACCAATAACTTATTAAAAAACAAAAAGTTAGTCAATTTTTCTTTTAAAATTCAATTTTACCTCTTCATCAGAGAAGTCAAACTTGTGTACAATGATGGAGTTGACATGGTTGTTGGACAGTAAATAATCTGAAATGGGAAAAAATACAAAGAAAACAATGAAATAGCCATTTAATTAAGATTCATATAGTATACTGTAAAACTGTTCAAGTAAAGATCAAAGGACAAGTTGTCTATAACCAATGTTACTAAGTTATAACACAAGAATGTGATGTCTATATTGAACTGGTAGAGTTAACTCTGTCAATACATTTATTTAAACAGCCATCAAATTTAGGTGGCAAGTTAAATCAGAGCATTCTTAACCCGCTCAAGACTGGTTCTGACAATACTCGGCTGAGGTCTACGGGGATTGTAGTCTTGTATCTGCAAATTAAACATTGTCATTAACTGAACAGAAATCTAAAATATACTTACACAATGACGTCTCATTTCGTATATTCTCGAAGAGGATGTTGAGGGTTTGTAGAAGTTGCACACAGATGTAGGTGCCTGTCTTCTGTCTCAGGATCTTCAGAAAGAACAGCAGCATGTTTTTCTCCAGGAAGAAGCTGAATAAACAAACACAAACAAGAAGATATCATAAGTAAAATGTCAGAGATTGCTGGGATACTACCGGCTACAAGTATTTTCCTAAGAGCATGTTGAGAGTTTGTAAGAGTTGCACACAGATGTAGGTGCCTGACTTCTGTCTCAGGATCTTCAGAAAGAACAGCAGCATGTTTTTCTCCAGGAAGAAGCTGAATAAACAAACACAAACAAGAAGATATCATAAGTAAAATGTCAGAGATCGCTGGGATACTACCGGCTACAAATATTTTTCTAAGAGGATGTTGAGAGTTTGTAAGAGTTGCACACAGATGTAGGTGCCCGACTTCTGTCTCAGGATCTTCAGAAAGAACAGCACCATGTTCTTCTCCAGGAAGAAGCTAAAACGGAAACAAGAGGATCATAAGTAAAATGTCAGAGATCACTGGGATACTAGGTAGTAGGTACGGCTACAAGTATTCTCGAAGAGGATGTTGAGGGTTTGTAGAAGCTGCACACATATATAGGTGCCTTTCTTCTGTCTCAGGATCTTCAGAACGAACAGCAGCATGTTCTTCTCCAGGAAGAAGCTAAACAAACAAACACAAACAAGAGGATCACAGGTAAAATATCAGAGATCACTGGGTCACATTTACATACTGTATATTCTCAAAGTGAACGTTCAAGTTTTTGTATCGATTAGGTGCCATAGTTTTGTAGTATGATCTTCAGAAAGAACAGAAAATTGGATAAGGGAGATCAAATGGATCAATATGTCAATGAAAATGGTGATGATGATGATGGAGATGACGATGACAATGAAGATGAAGATGAAGATGAAGATGAAGATGAAGATGAAGATGAAGATGAAGATGAAGATGAAGATGAAGATGAAGATGAAGATGAAGATGAAGATGAAGATGAAGATGAAGATGAAGATGAAGATGAAGATGAAGATGAAGATGAAGATGAAGATGATGATGATGATGATGATGATGATGATGATGCAGATGAAGATGAAGATGATGACGATGATGATAATAATGATGATGATGATGATGTTGGAGATGATGATGACAATGACTTTGATGATGACAATTCATATTGGTGATGGTGAAACAAACACGAATACAAACAATATTGTTTTTATCTACTCACTCAAAGACGGAGCTGTCATTCTGGTCCCCCCAGATGAGAATCTCTGAGATGGATCTGAGTGTCTCCACCAGGAGACTCCTGTTCTGTTCCGTTACCGTGGCATTCCTCATCAACACCCCATGCAACACTCTGGATACAGGGAAGAAAAAAAAACAATGTCACAATCATAAAATGGAATGGAATGTAATATAATAAAAGGCTTTTAAAAAAAATTTATTTGGGGTAAAGTGAGGGTTTGGCCCAGAGCATCAAAATTGAGTGACTCAACTAGGAGACTCCTGTTTTGTTCCGTTACCGTGGCATTCCTCATCAACACGTCCTATCCAATGCTCTGGATAAAGAAAAAAAAAATCAGTCATAATAATGACAAATTTGATTTTAAAGCACAGTCAAACCTGTCTTAGTGGCCACCTGTCTATAGCAGCCAACCTGCCTATAGTGGCCACCAAAAGTGATCCCTTGCAGAGAAAAACAGTGATATGGAGCCTGTCTATAGATGTCACCTGTCTACAGTTGTCACTTATCTTGTTTCCCTTGGGTGGTCACTATACACAAGTTTGACTGTATACTATTTTTCTTTCATTTTGGGTACAGCCAGAGCCATCAAAACTAAGCTTCTGGGGCACAAATGTTGCGCTCAAATTGCATCAAAATTGAGCTTCGGCCACTAAAATTCATTGTCTCCAGGCTAGGAGAATTCTGTTCAGTTTTGCAACCATGCCATATTGCCATTCCTCATCAACACCCCATAGATGTAGGGAAAAAAACTCAGTCACAATGATAAAATGTATTTTATTTCAAGATTCTTTTTTAATTTTTTTCATTTGAGGTACCGTCATACAACCATAGTGTGACAATCATTTAACATTGTATTTTCACACATTACTCTATGGATAACTGGATATATTACATCACACATTTGATCACCCATTCGCATTTGCATTGTCAACAACATACTATTGTTACTAGATCCCTTTAGTTCATATGCGTACACTGAATGCATTACAAGAAAAGGGAAGTGAAAACATGCATCCAAGAGGATCTTTCCGGCGCATAATTAGTTGCTGTTGCTATGGTAATGCCATTCATTACAGCTGGATGTTATTCTTACATGTATGACAAGGAGATAAAAATAGCTGAACTAATGTATTTCTACATTTTCTTTTTACTTCCTTTTTGTTTGTTGTATCTTTCAATCGCATCATCTTTATTCATTTCCTTACAAGGTAGAATCTGACAATACACACAATGACAGCTAGTGCCATACCCCGGCATACACATGTGTACTATATTCTACAAAAAAATAAATTTTAAGGTGATTTAATTAGTGTCAAAATTATTTGCATAATTACCAAATTGTTTGTGACAGAGAAAAAAACACAAATGTACCAATTTCTTTGACTGTGCACATAGTGCAAAGCAGATCAATAATATTATTGCACAGTGACAGTCCACAGAATTGCATATTACACGCTTCCATGCAAACACTTTCATTCATTCATGCATTGTAATGTACAGTACAGTGTGTACACTATGATTAATATAAATGCACTGTACACATGCACATTCACACCCCCTAAAAACAATCACATGTATATAATGCTCCAAGGTCAGCACTAATTGAAATTCTCTCACATCACATTCTCATAATCATAATCATATATTTCCTTTTTCTTTTCATGCAAATGTACATGTACTTGAGATGAAGATGTTTTATCATTTAATTACATTGTTTTTATGGAATGTGTGTATAACTATGTACAATTAAATGTAGCCTAATCCTGCCTATTTAGTCTATAAATCAAATAAATAAATACAAATTCTGTTGCAGACCCCATTTTTAAGGAAAGACAACCAAACAATGTATACAAGATCATGGCTTGCTTTTATACAAAAATGCAGATCTATAGACCCAACTTGCATGTAGTATGTACAGACACGCACTCTTGTCCAGAACAATCTCATTTATTGCTATTTGTGTTGCTCGAAGGCCATAAGCCATCACAGATTGAAATTCTGGTGCACCACAATCTCATAATCATATAAAAATATAAGCAAAATATCAATCAAAATAAAGTTCTGTTGCAAACCCCCATTTAAGAAAAGACAACAACAAAATGTAAACAAGATCGTGGCTTGCTTTTATACAAAAATGCATCTATCGACCCAACTTGCATATATATGTACAGACGCGCAGTCACGCACTCTCGTCCAAAACAATCTCATTTATTGCTATTTGTGTTGCTCCAAGGCCATAAGCCATCACAGATTGAAATTCTCTTGCACCACAATCTCATAATCATATCATCTTTTTCCACTCTGCTTCATCCGCACCAATGTAAATATAGCAATAAAAGAGACGGTCTTGAATATATCAGAGCAAGCCTCCACACAAACTTTTTTTCTCTACTGGCCCTTTTGGGCAAGTAAAATCATAAATTTTGAAGGTTTACTTGCCCCAATATAAAATTTACTTGCCCTCTTACTTCTTGATGAGATTTAGATGTAAGAAATTACATTGTTCTCTCATAGTTTAACAATTATTTAGTTGCCCGATCGGGCAAGCAAACCAGACAGTTTATGACATTTCACTTGCCCGACACCAATTTTTACTTGCCCTGGGCAAGCAGGCAAGTGCTAGTGTCAAGCCCTGTAATAATTAGTGTCGGAGTAATGTTACATATAATAAACAGGAATATTACGATGCATAAAGTAGTATTAACTCTTTTCTTGAGTTGCACTGCCCTTTAAAGAGAGGTTTGACCTTATATGTGTAATTGAATGGGGTTTTTTTTCTTATTTTCTCCTTTAATCATAGTTAAAATCAATGGTTAAATACTGATTGTAATACAATTCATGAATTCACAAGTCTTTGTGTCATTTTACATAATTCATAAAATATCAGTTATATTTTTGCCACTATCAACACATTTTGGGATAAAGCCAACAAAATAAACAGAACATACGTTCCTCATGAAATATATTTCCTTTCAAGTATGGCCAAAGTTGGATCATGGATCGTACTAGCAGAAGGATCGTTAACTCTATAAAGAACAAAGGGACTATCCGATACCCCGCGAGAGCTTCGCAGTGGGGAGTCCAAATCGACGGCGAAACTACCGCTCGTAAATCAATTCTCTTCTGACATCGGTCAGCTTGCAATACGCATGTGCAGTAGCAGACGATAGTCGCGGGAATTGCATTGTGGGATTGTAATCATGGCAAAATTGTCCAAGATTGAAATGACAAACCATGGACAAACATGCAATTTTGCGATTATCCTTGCCTGGTTTGGTTCTTATTTCATTATATCATTCACCTTATATTTCGCTCTAAATCTATCTATCTATCTATCTATCTATCTATCTATCTATCTATCTATCTATCTATCTATCTATCTATCTATCTATCTATCTATAGATCTATCTATCTATCTCTCTATCTATATAATTATACATCGATCGATCTATCATCTATCTATCTATCTATCTATCTATCTATCTATCTATCTATCTATATAATTATATATCGATCGATCTATCTATCTATCTATCTATCTATCTATCTATCTATCTATCTATCTATCTATCTATCGTTATATCTTTATTTAACTAGCGATCCCCTTATTCTAACCTTATATTTCGCTCTAGATATATCTATATATCTATCTATCTATCTATCTATCTACCAATTGTTATATTATCTTTATTTTACTTTTCGCTCATGTTATTGTTATAAATGCAAATGCAATATGAAAAGGTTCGAAAAATACTGAATAAGAAATACTAAACACCACGGTGGGGCTGTAGAAATGAAGTTTGCGTGTCCGGTGAATCGTAACTTTCGGTCAAAAAGTATGACTAAAACACCAAAGTGAAGTTAAAATTTGAAGAGAACGCATCAGAACGCACGATTCAGACTACTATCAAAATAAAGGTAATATTGTACTCTTTTGATCCGTATATATATGTTTTTCCGGCGAAAACCGGAAGGTTAGGCAAAATAATTGGAAAGGCAGGCATGTCAATTGATAGATTCCTCGATTCGCACAAAGCTAACTTTGCAATGTATTATCCAATGCGGACCATTTTTACACGTGCACGTAGGTACCGTTGTCAGCTACCCGTGTGTTATGTTGACATTGCTCCATACAGTTTGTACGACGAGATATTTAAGCCAGACGTGGTTGATGTCATATTCATTTTTACATCACTTTATTCTTATCATGCGCTAGAACGCTTTTTGGCGGCTTCACGGATGGAAGATGAAAAGAAGCTGACGGCCTACGTTTTACGAGCGGGGATATCGTGTTACTCAAGTCTCTGTATGTTTCGCTTGGCGGCGTATCGTTTGAAGCGTGGTCGAGCTCGCAGTGAGTTTTACGACTTGGGTTTGCCTGGGGCAGGGGATTATAGAGTTGACGATCCTTCCGCTAGTACGATCCATGGTTGGATCAAGTCCATGCTGCAATTCACTTGTTTGACAATTGGAAAACAATTACAAGCATGCAAAATGTCATAACTCATGAATTGAGAGCAATTTGAATGACATTTTATTGCTTGAATGGGGTTGTTCTGTCACCCCAACAATAATGACTGACTGAATGGAAAGGTCAGAGCATGTCAGCTGAGTGATGACTGATGAGACAACATCCATCTAAAATTCAAATTCCTTTTTAAAGTGATCCATTAACTTTGTGCAATTTCAAACTAAATCACTTTGAGCTTTCCCACTTCTCTATTTGTACGTTGTTGTTTGGCTGATGGTAACAGAAGAATTTAAAATGGGTTAGATTTTTACAAAAATAATCATGGATATATTTCAGATTGAAGTTGAAAGCGTCTATAGATGGTTTCCAACCATTGTCAAGAGTATCTGAATTTGGATACTCAATCGTCCATAGTATCCGAATTTGGATACTTCACGCATACGATCGGGATAAAATCAGACATTGATTTGCTCTGTTTTCACTAGGTAAACTTCATTCTTTTTCTATGAAATTCTCACATATCATTTTCAAGAATCCTACAATGAAATTGGTATATGATTGAAGTCTTAAGGATGGAGTACTGGTAATATGTGCTAAAATAGCGCATTCTTTATAAATATGACTCTGAAGGAAGTACAAAGACTATTGAAGCCATTTTTTTTGTGTTTTTAGTGTTTTTAATATATATACTTTCATTTCGTCCAAATTTTATCCGCCAAACGCTTTTCATTTTTGAATAAATTTGCATAAATTAGTGAAAATAAAAAAATAAAGAAAAACAAAGAAAAATATTCAAACTCTATCTCCTCTCATGTTTATTACTGGATTGAAGCCAAATTTGGCTGGTATGTTATCCAACTATATCTCCATGATATGATGAAAGGAATTTTGAAAATATGCATAATATTTGAATAATTAATTAATCATGCGAATTACCAGATTTTCATTTTAAAAACTTGAATTTTTTGAAATATTTTGGAATGTGATAGGGCTATCACAAAAAGCCATCATCATATTGTGCAATGGTATGAACCCAACATCCTGTCCAATTTTTAGCCCAATTGAATGATAAATAGTGAAGTTTTTAGGGAAAATGTGTGAAAAAATGACTTTTGACAGAAAATGCATGTAAAGATAACCATTATCCATTGCCTGTGTACACTAACGATATGCAAATATGATGTTTGAATGCATTTATAGTTATTTCTCAGTGCTTTTCATGCTGGATTCATGTTGAGAAGACCATAAAGATATGGTACAGCTAAAAAAAAAAAAAAAATTCAATTATTTTTTGGATTACCAGTACTCCATCCTTAAACATTACTATCGGGGAACAATATAAAGTTAATGGATCACCACCCATTTAAAAATAAATCTGTTTAAAGTGGGCTTGCAAACAGACAAAGATTTTTTTGGGGGGATCAATATTTCAATCAGAGTTTGTACTAAAAAAAACACAATTACAGGCACTTATGTTTCCACCATTTTAAAAGCCTACCGCAACTTGCTAAGTGAAAGCCCCTCACCCTCAATAATCACTTATCACAATCTACCTTGACCTAATACACAATTAAAGGGACTTAGTAACATTGTCCAAATCCTCAAAATAAAATTGTAATTCTAGCGGTTCCTTTATACCTTGTTGTATTCGTATTAACAATAAAATCATGGGACAGCTTTCGGTTTTTCAAATTTCCCTTTCATTACAAAGATATGTATGATTGAAGTATTTAGATAAGAAAATCTCCGGGCGAGATTTTCATCCCTGTACAAAGTGAATGCAGTGAGTTGGTGAATATCACCCAATATCACTTTGCATTTTCGCTCATTACTTGGCCATACATTGTCCATTTGACCTGAAATTTTCACACAATACCCTGAGGACATATGAGATAACAACAGTATACATTGCATCAACCATTCCTCAGTTTTTGCACATCTCAACAAAGTTACTAGATCCCTTTAAGGCTGCCATGTAAATAATTATGGAGAACTTCTGGAATACCTACATCACTATAAAAATAAGGCGAATGAGGGGAAGAAATCAGTGAAAATTTGAGCACAATTCGTTTTAAAAAAATAAGAAAGTTAATAATAAAATAATATCCACTATTTATATAGCGCCTATCACGACTGAGAATCATCTCTAAGCGCTTTACAATTAAACTTCATGGATATGCAGTTCAACTGACTTTCCTTCAAAAATGGCATCTTACTATAATTAACATCATTCATGAGCAACCTGTTATCAGTTTTGTGCAACTAATTTGTACTTAAATTCTTGTTTTTCATGATGATTATGTAAGCAAAATCATAAATAATCACCAGTGAGCAAGCTGAGTCCTACCATAGAGCCTCTTAGCCAAAAACATTCAGGAAAATTGTACATCAAATGATACAGATTAATAAAGTAAATCACATTTTCTAATAACATATCAGCTGTTCTTAGTTCAAAGGGTCAATTTCTCACATTTTGTAAAAAATAAAAATAAATTATGCAAACAAATTCTGGAAAATTTTCCGGATTAGACTGGAATACTTACATCCCTTGATATGTAAAGAATTGACAAAAAGCCAAGACAGTTGACTGTTACAATCCATTTCTGTTCCAGTTCTGTATGGTATGACCCCAACCTATATATGTACTTCAGCCTCCCTATAGATGCACAATATATCACCATGGTAACCTATTGACGGAACCAATGCCCAGTCTCTATATATAATATACAGATCGTTCAGGCTCATGAGTAAGAACACAATTTAATTAAATTCTTGTTTAAAATTGATACTACATGCACATATTGATGTTTGTCTATGGCTTTATGCCCCAGCATACTTTCTACTGTCAAGACTGTAACATCACAAAATAATTTGATTAAATATGCCTGCTTGCAAATTTATATATTTTGCTCCCCTTCGTAAAATTACTATTCTTGTTTATGTGGACCCCCTCCCCCCCCCCCCCCCCCCCCCCACCACAACCAAAATTATGTTATTTTATATGACATCCCCTACGCTGCAACTGGACTTGTTTCCTCCGAGATTCTAAAATCCCCATAGACTTTGTACATAACCCATCAGGTTTCTGTAGGCAAGGAGTTAACAGGGCATAGGCATGGCATACAGATGGGTGACAGAAATAGGATCTAGGGGGGAAAGGGCTCAAAGTTGACATAGGACCAGCCCTACACCAGGGCTCCACACTTACCTTTTTTGTCAGTGCAATAATTTCTTCCTCATTTCTGGTGACCCAAAAGAAAAATTTACTGGCCCCAAAATGTTGAATTCTGCTTATAGGCATCAGGACAAGTGGCCCTTTGAAATTCAGTCATACAGTAGTATACTGTAGTTGGTCATCAGCAAAATTGCATCCTGGATCATCCTGGACATTGTATTGCTGGTGACCGGTTATACTATGACTGAATTTCAAAGGGCCCATTGTCCTGATGCCTATAAGCAGAACTCAAGGGATTGACTGGATAATGAAAGGAAACCATTAGAATATCTCCAGGGACCAATAGCAAGAGGTTAGGTCTGCAGGTGCAAAATGGTTTAACCGGTTACCGGTAGTCTTTTGTCTTTTTTAGGCCGGGCTCAAGTTGAGCCACTGATGAGAATTTGGGCCAATGAGTTAGAACCAATGATCATAATCATATTATTCTGTGGCAATTGTCCTGGGCCAGTTTTGAGTCCCTCATCCCTGCTGCCACCACAAAAGCAAAATGCTGAGCTATAAAACAATCCACCTCACCCCCTGGGTGACAACAGAATGTCTCCAAAACCAGAGCCATGAGAAAGTTTAAAGGAAACATTAATGTAATGTACATTGGAACGATTCATAGTTTTATAAGTGTAATATCAAATGCGTGCAGAATTGTCTGTGAAAAATATCATGGCATTTGATGGCAAATAGAAAATACAAAGAACATGTCGTTCGGGAATTGCAAGAACATTCTATGTTAACCAGTTTAGGACTGCCTGATTTTGCTAACATGCATTCTCCATAGACTCCTGCCAGAGTATTTTCGGAACCAGTCCTAAACGAGTTAATGTAGCAATCTCATACATATAATCATATTTCAATTTTGTGCCAAAATGCTTGTAATGCCATGCCACTAAAACATACCTCTGCACAGTTCTTTTTAAAGACAAATGATATTTTCCTTCCGAAATGAAATGTGTTTCACTCCTCCTATAGGAATTACTAATTGTACATTTAATGACAGAACTCGACTTCATGTAATCTGTTTTTCTGCATACATACTACAATATTACTAGTGTACCTTTAATGACAGAACTGGATTTGAACTAACCTACTTGTAGGGGTGACAGGGGTCTATAAATGAACATTCTCACCAGTTATACAAATTGTTCCTGGCTGCATCGCTTGGCCTTGGCCAACAGTTTTCTCACAATTTTGGGCGGAGATCTGTTGTCTTGAGATGTGCTGCCTTTAGAACTCTATCCTTTTTGCTTTTAACCCATTTAAATGCCGAAAAACACTCAGGCTGTGGTCCATGGAGGATGTGTTTTGTGGAAAAATCTAAGTCTTCAATTTATTTTTTAACGAAATCAACTTTTTTCAATTCTCATCTGATCAGCTCTTAAAAATATGTTCGTTCAACCAGTGCACCAAAAGAAAACCTCTATTTTTAGAACGCTAAGTGAAGAGAATCTGTATTGACTATCAGTTGGAAGCTACTAGGAAAAGGATAAAACAGAATAGATATTGGACTTCAAATCAAGTAAACGAGGCAAGGTAAGTGTTTTTATGAATTAGGTTTTAAATAAAACTACTGTATCACTTGTTATTCTTTGTAATCAGTTAAACAATTGAATCACTGTATTTCATTAGTGTGTCAGCCAAAACAAAAACGAAACTCCTTTTTTGTAATGCCCATCACCACCCTTCATTTATCCCCAATAGAACATTTGTAATTAAAGTCCACTTAGTTCCCAACATCATCATAATTATACTTTAAGATTTTTTCTCATATTTTGGGGTATGTAAGGACAAAAAGTGAATATACCTTGGCCCCGTTGCAGAAAGAGATCTATACAATTGATTGTAAGTCCGAAAATTTTCGCGTTTCAACTAATTTGATTTGCGCATTTAGAACACATGATCTGAATTACAATTAATTGTAACTTACAATCGATTGTATCTCTTTCTGCAACGGGGCCCTTGAGATTCTTTTCGCCTTTTTTTCATGTTTACCATGTTGACTATTTAATTCAAGATGTAATCTTTCTATCTAGTCTTATTTATAAAGCCCTGCTTCACATCCAGAGTTAGACCATGTTCCAGAATCTTTCTTAAATTTTTAAAAGCAATATAAAAATAAAGTCTAAATTAATAGTCTAAATTGACAAAATTGTACATTCTAATTAGTAGACAAAATAGTATAATTCTCCTGAAACTGTCACCATACTAGGACTTTTATATTTGTTGTGGACCCAACATATCAGCCCATGGCAAGCGGCCAGTGCCGAACCTGCATTTTGGATGCCATCTTATGGTTGAACGAGTGTTGGTAATGGTCGAGTCGAATCCAGAATGCAATATACTGTAAAATCCTTCTCTGCTTGCGCCAGTATGTATCACCAAGGAGTTACTATGGATGGAGTCACAACGTTCATTAGTTGATTAAAACACCTGTCTATATTTTAAAGGACGACCATAAGGAGAAATATGGCTTTGCAGTTTTTTCAAGTTCGATCGTCGATGCCGCCAAGTGAAGCCAACGACTAGCTAATTATAACTAATTATGAAGATTTTGAAATTTCAAGATAATTTCAAAATAATTTCAAGACTTGATAGATCTATGCGTTGTTGAATGGAAGATGAAATTATAATCATTACTTGCATGAATTGGAAAAAACAAGATAATTCTTTAATTAATATGATTCTTTGAAACAATATTTATCCACTTTCGGATCATTTCCGACAAATGACTTTAACACATAGTGATCTTGAGATATCACTCAAGATTGTTTACAAGACATGTCACAGTAGTACCCAGGCATGCCCATTACATTAATTTCATTGTGAATATTTAAATTTTCACACTACCAAATAAAATTAAAATGGTGCATGATAATGGCTAGTGCTGAGTCAAACCGGATATTTTGATATCCGGATATGAGCAGAGTAAAAATGGACGGATATCAAACACAAAAAAAAACACATGGAGCTTTGATTTTTTATACTTCAACCGTGGTTCAACGGTTGAACCATGGTTGAAGTATCAAAAATCAAAGCTTTTTTTTTTTACAATTTTTGTTCTTCTTTTCTTTTTCGTATACCCATATCCGTATCGGATATCGAACGGCTATCCGTTTGGACTCAGCACTAATAATGGCTAAGCTATAGTAACCCATTGTTGTAGTCAAGACAGACTGGCAAAAATTGTCAATTTTTTTTTCTTTTTTCTTCAGACTATGTCCTTATTTTGTTTTCTCTTTTCAGATGTCTGGGCTCTCCCAACAGTTCATGCACATCTTTGGTCACCTAGGCTTTGCTGCCACGGATATCAACACAGACTTTGAAATCGACATAGACAGCTTCGCAATCCTGCAGCACCCTCTGGAGGTAAAATATTTACACTTTGACAGGCAGGGGCCTAGCTTAGGGGGCTCAGGGAGGTTCAGGAGCATGTGGCCCCCAATAATCAGAAAAATTATCATGAAAAAGAAAGAAATACATGGTGTGTACCCCCCCCCCCCCCCCCCCCCAAACAGCAACAAAAAATAAAAATAAATACATAAATAAATAATGATAATAATAATATGTTTGACCATGCTATGCCACTGTTTACAGGTTGTTACATTTCAGATCACACAAGAAAAATATGCAACACTCCTCCCCTTGCCCCAGCCATCAAAACTTAGCTTCTGGCCATCATAATTACATGTACATTGATATCAAATTTGACTTGCCTCAGGGGAAATCATTGAATATTAACAAACTTTTAAATGGTTTTGTTTTTACTTGGCAACAAAATTGTGATTTTGAGCCATCATAATTTAATAAGTTGGGCAATCAAGCAAAACATTTGATTTCCTTTATGTCATTGCCACATTTGATTATAAAATGTTATAAGATTTGTGACTTGTTAAAGGGGACCACCAGGCAAAGGACAACGCATTATTATATGTTTTGGTACCGTTTTGTGATATCAAATAGATACCCAACATTTTACAAAGGGTTGTGTAATTCATAAACAAAGCAATTAATTTCCACCACTTACGGAACCACTGCTATTTCCTGGTTCCACACAGGCCAAGCATTTGCGAGTGCGCCAATGCTTTCACGCGTACGTCAATAGAATCCCGGATGATTCGTTCGCTCTGCACAGAGCGCTCTGGCTCTGCAAACATATAGTCTACGCAATTCAGACCGCATGAACGCATGGTTGAGAATTTTTTTTTCTTTTTCTGAAAACATATTTTTGTGAACTTGTTGAACCAATGGAATACTAAAGATGTTACCTTTCTATAATAAGAATATTATTTTTGGGTGGTGGTACCCTTTAAGTTACAGTTTGTGAGAACAAGTGATGGGTGTGTATAGAAATCTTACATAGTATTTTGTTTGCTATTTCTTTGATTTTGTTTTATTTCCCGACTGGTCGATTCTTGACATGAATGATTAACCTGGATCTCAGGCTTTCAAAAACTATGGTTTGTTGGTTGGTTAATTTTTTTTTTTTACAGACGTGTTTAATCAATTATGATCATTTACGTCTTGGACCACCTTTTATCGTCACCATCTGATATTAGTAAACCTATACAGTCTTGGTTGGAACCCATGCTGATTAGTGCAAAAAGCAGAGCTCTGACCACTAGACCAGGGGGCAGGGGCCTGATTACGGACCAGCGACATTTACCATGGTAATTAGCATCATTGGCTCTAACTCATCGATGTCAATATGCTAGAATTACATACAAATCAAAAGAACTTAGCAGAGCACACATACTGCCCTTACTCATTCAACCATAATGGATTACACAAGCATTATCTCTAGAGATCAGTGGAACTAGGGCTGGTCCTGGGTCATGATCGTGCTCTCGGCCAGAGATCACCTCTTTACTACAATGTGATCTAGATATAACTAGATTAGACTTCAGGAATATTGTCTACATTTGAACAAGTAATATTTGAATGGGTTTTACTTTTTTCAAGGATTTAACATGTTATCAATTAGCAAGTTATGTAAATGTTTGCGTTTTTTATAGGAAATCATTCACAGGCAAGTTTTAAAGTGATCAATGGCATGAACTTTATTTTTCCCCAAAAGTAATATTCCAGACTTCAATCATACACTGTATACCAATTTCACTGCAAAATTCTTGAGAATTGAGAATTTGATAGGAAAAGAATGTTTACCTAATGAAAACAGAACAAAGTCATATCTGATTTTATCCCGATCATTCGCATGAAGTATCCAATTTCGGATACTAAGGGTGATTGAGTATCCGAATTTGGATGCATCTTGTCTACAGGGTCGGAGGAATCTATAGACGCTGTCAAATTCAATATTTTTTTGTGAGATAAGGCAAACTACCTAATTGAAGGAATTGCAAAAGGACCATTCTTAGTTACATGTGCAACCTAAAATATGAAAAATTTTGAAATAGGATACTTATATTTTAGTAAGTACAGGTATAAGAGGTGTGATGATGTGTACTTCATGACTTGCAACAACCTAACACAACCCAACACAAAAGATTGTATTAGGATTATGTTACCTAAGGTCAGAGGTCAAATGGCATCGGTCACGTGTGACTTTGCGCAGGATCACTTTTTAAAATAAAATTTCAACTCAATTTCGTTTTGGAAATCCTACAGTGAATTATGGAAAGCTATAATGTGTATCTTTATCAGACAACTGATATAGATCTGGAAGTAAGTAAATAGTAAAACAAAAAAATTATCTCAAAACAGTTCTTTTTAATTATCTGGGGATGTCTGGTCATGTGTGTGACATTTTGGGGTGGTCATTAACCTAACCAGGCGGCGCCTGGCATACTCGCATTCAAAATCCATGAGTGTCACTGATTACTATGATACAAAATCCCCCAAAATGAACAAATCATAATTTATATGGGTTTGAACTTACCTAATTTCAAATTCTTTGACTTCAAGTAGACAGTTTTCCACCTCCAAAATACATGATTCGATTGATAGATACCCAAATTTCGCAAAATAACCCAGAATTTGCACGGATAGACTTCAGAAATCATCAATTTGAGGTAATTTATCCTTCTTTTTGGCAAATCATATTCAACGTGCCAAATCTTTATAAAGTAAAGATGCTTTAGGTCTAACAAAAATTTAAAAATTGAGAATTCAAAGGCGATTTTTCACCTCGTCGCACATCTACGGAAAGTTTTTGAGCGACAAGGCTTTACAACGCCATGCTAACACACGGCGTTGATTACAGTTACGGTGGTCATGTGTGTGACATGTACAATATGAATAGGAAAATGGGAATATTTACAAATATTAGGTTTAGAAAGTAACATAAGGGCAATTCCAGCATCACAGACATTACAAAATGAGAATTTTCATGACTTTCTGATACCATTAATGCATTATAAGCGATGAACCTTTCATTTGGTCAAGTTAAATAATATACACTGCAACTTGCAAGACTTTTAGAACAGTCATTATCTTTATTCGTTGCACAGTTGTTTCACAAAATGTGTACGTCACGGACATTACATATTTGCCAAAATATATAATGTCTGTGACGATGCACATTTTGTGAAATAACTGAGCAATTAACGACACATATTGTTCTGAAATATGCGCTTGCTGCTTGCACTCACCCCTACAAGACAAGGGGTTAACTGCATATAATACTGCATTAATTAACTGCTTGCTTGCACTTGCAGCTCTGACTAAGTAAAGCTGTCTTCTCTTATTCATTATTGATCACGTTGATTCACACAACATTCTCCTGAAATTGAAAATATACATCCACAGTAAGAGACTTTTGCTCTGTTATGCTTATCACAGCTCAGATGATAAGCATAACAGAGCAAAACTGCTGCCAGATATGATCCATGGTCACGAGCGCCGGTTCGTCCGACCGGGGGCGGGGCCGGGCTGGCGGTGTGAAGACCGTAGCAGTAGGATCAGGAGGCTGCTGCTAGTGAAAAGGCAAAGTCAAAGACAAGTTAACATATTGTCACAAGAATTTCACACTTACCGTAGATTTTCCAGGGAATGGAGGTTCTTGGGTTTGGCAGGTCCAAACCATCCTTTTGATTTCGATAACATATCGGAATAAGCCAGTGAACAACACGCAAAACACAAATCCCGAGATTTTCCCGAATGAAGAATATCCCGAAACCGTCGATCACTCGTATTTTGCAATTCGCAATGCGCCATCCAGTAAAACAGATTAGTCTACAAAATCCAGACGTTTTCTGTTGCATGATGTATATTTGGGTTGTATATTTGTATTTTTATATAAATCGGCGTATGTGAATGTGTGTGTGTGTGTGTGTGTGTGTGTGTGTGTGTGCGTGTGTGTGTGTGTGTGTGTGTGTGTGTGTGTGTGTGTGTCGGTGTTTGCAGGTGCGTGCGTGCGTTTGTCAGTGTGTGTGGGGGTGGGGGCGGGGTGGTGGCCATTTTTCCAATTTCACCCGACTATCAACCAAAAAAAGGAACACTTAAAAAGCTCTCCCTATACCCAAACATGATATATGATTTGTGTGTAAATGGCATGATTTTCCCCCAAATACAGTGGCGTAGCGACAGGGGAGGGGCACGGGGGCACGTGCCCCCTCCCCCAAAAATTGAAAAACACTGATAGGAAACATTAGGGGACATTTTTTTTTAAATACATATCCGATGTGCCCCCCCCCCCCCCCGATAATTGTGTGTGCCCCCCCCCCCCCCCCCCGCCCCCATAAGTTCGACCACGCTACACCACTGCCCAAATATGACATGCTTTGTGTCGAATTTGAGTTGATCATTTTCCAAATTACACTTATTTTTTCAGAATTTGAAGTGACGTATGAAGTGAATAATATCGGACCGTGCATCCTCTCTTATATCGCCATTCTCAAACTTTCGGGGCCGGTGGAGAATTTTTAATAGGAAAATAGTAACATTGTCCAAATCGCTAAACTTAGAACTCTAGAGATATTCTCTCAAACCTTCAAATTTCCGTTCCGTTATAAAGATATCCACTGGAAAGTTATATAGCAATGAGTTAGCAAATATCACCTTGTATTTTTGCTCATACGGTATTGGCCATCATGTTCACACATTACTCAGTGAATCAGATCATGCACGACAATACATAATTTATCAACCATTCATTGTTTGCACATGAAATCCGAAAGCCACTATTCATCTATTTAGCATAATAGTAACACACTAGACCCCTTTATTAAGAGCGTTGGTCTAAAAAGACGGGCTCAAGTCCTGCCTTGGAGTTCCGTCATTTACTTTAGTCCAATTTGTTTTCATTTCTTTTACTATCATGCATTGTTTCGTTGTTAATGAATAAATAGTAAATACATCATTTTATAATACTCTCTTCGATTCGAAAGTACAGAGGCTCCACGATGTATTGAATGACTGTATAGTTGGAGTAAGTAAACAATATAAAATACTAAAAATTAGCATAGATACTAAAATCTACACTCTTTTTCAAATCGAGACACTAACCCGACTGAACATACTTAGACGAGATTGTGTATGCATGCATATTTAGACTTATTTTGTTGGCGTTGGTATGGTATCAGGCAAAAGCCTCTTAGTGTATAATATTACACCTTACACTGTTAAAACGCTGTGTAAACAAATTCAACAACTTGTTGAAATTTTTCACCAGCAACCGCTGTTTAACATATGAACCATCCAACTGTTGTTGAAAACATTCAACACCCCAGTTGTTTAAAGTTTGCACAACTGTTGTTTTAATTTTTTTCAACAACAGTTGTTTAGAATAAATTTCAACAACCCTGTTGTTGAAATAGCGAATACAAAAAAGACCGGCAAGGTCGGAATCGAATCGGGGATATTTAGGTTATAAGCCTCACTCTCTATCGACTGCGCTATCTCGGTTCGCTTGGTTTGCAAGTGGGACAAAAGGGGTTTTGACGCGGTGATCTTGCGGTCGAAACTATCCCGTGATTTAACACGTTTCATAAACGCTTGAACAATGGCCGCTGCCCTTCTTTATATAACTTATACCTAAAGTTGAATTTGTATGAAAAGATTTAACAACCATTTTTACACAGCGTTTTTTTACACAGCTTTTTAACAGTTCATGTTTATGTTAGTTGGGGAATCAGAAATTGCTACTCGATCGAAATATTGCGACTTTATTAGCGTTTTGTGGTTACCGATCACATTCTATACAGCCAACCCTGCTCTAACTTCCACCTGTCTATGAAGGCCACCTGCCTTTATTTATTTATTCGTTTTTATTTCAGTAGGGTAGCTCTGTCAGTGATCGGAGCACTGTTTTTCGCAGAGGCCCTATACAACATTATACAACACTATACATAAACAAAGCAGTACAATCATATATTTTTACTAATTCGACATTGAAATAATTGAATAATTGAATAATTTTGTGACCAATAAACTAAATCATTCAAAATAAATATCAATATCAACCTTTAAAGACCACCTTTCTTACTACAATCATAATAATTTAGAAATCACATTGAATTTTCGCAAATGGTCTTTATGAACATGACTTGTATTGATTCCCAATCAGTGACGCAAAATAAGAGAATAAAATCTTATCTTATCGTGTTTCTTTGGCAACCTCCCTCCCCTCCGATCCCGTTTGCCCAGCATAGCAGCATTTATAGACACGAACTGTATCTTTTCACCATTTGTAAAGCGTATTATTGTACTTGTACAAAAATATGAAGACGCCTGTGAATAACCCTAACACGATGACGCACGATGTTTTATTGTATGGCCAGGCGAGAGAAACTGATATTTGAACCATCGATATCGATGATTTGAACGGACATCGATATGCTTGCTTTGAACTGAAAGAAAACAAAACAATATGATAGGGGGCGGGGGGCGAGGAATTGACTATGCCACTTTTTTGTTGTTTTCTTTCCTTTGACGGTTTCTGCAATTTTCAGCAAATAATTGAAAACATTCACCTTTTCAATAAACCTTTTCACTTGTCCAAATTGAATTGACATACCATGACACACCTCGCCATTTTCATCTTCCGCCTAAGTTCAGGGTTTAGGGGGCCCTTTTGAGCGGCCATTTGAAAACACAAGTTGGATAACTGTGAGGGGGCTTTGTGGGAGTTTGTTCCATATGTTAACAACCCTTTGACTAGAAGTTTTTTTTTTTCTGACATCCATTGCAGCGCTTCTGAAGTATATGAATTTCATGGAATGGCCTCTTGTTCTGCGGTATATCCTGATCTCTGGAAGAAGTTTTCTTGTTTTGTTTTGTCCATGTGTTCCATATTCCTGTATGTTTGCATCCGAAATCTCCACATACGCTCTCTTCTCCAGAGTGGTGAACTCACCGGGTAGTTCTAGTTCTAGTTCTAGTTCTATGGTAATACTCATCAACGCCTGTTCAGCATCTAGATGAGGGAAAAGCATAGAGTTGTTATATATACAGCTCTATGCGGTACAGTTCCTGTAAAGGGAACTAAATTATTCATGGGTAGGCCTGGCCTACTCATGATTTTGTTCAGGAGAGTGTTTTAGCTTCATTCAGGATTGGTTGTTCCATATGAGTAATACAATATAGACTACAATAGACTTTGTTCCCCTTCTAGGCCCAAGTTACGAAGCCTTAGGCCTTACAAAATTATTCTCTGCCATCCCAGTGGTATAACTTGCCATTTGGTCCACGTGCATTTTGGTCCACTACTCAGTTGGTCTACAATCCATTTGGTTCAGTGGCGTAGCGTGGTCGGACTGATTGGGAGGTAATCATCGTTTTTTGGGGGTCATTTTTGTCATTTTGTGTGTGACGAGGTGTAAATTTTGATCGTCTTTCCCTCCATCTAATTTGTATGTTTGCATGCAAAATTATTGGTGGAGGGCACACCTTTTGTATTTTGTATTTTTTTTCAAAAAATGTCCCCTTATGTTTCCTATTGTTTTTTAAAATTATTATTGGGGGGGGGGGGGGGGACGTTATTATTTTGATATTATTGCGATGGTAACAGGGGCAACAGTGGTCATATCTGGGAATTTGACTTCCAATTCCCTGGTCATACATTTAAAAAATGCCCCGTTTATAATTTAGGGGGTTATACTTTTGGATTTTTAAGGGGGGATCGGAGCGACGAAAAAAAATCGACGGGCCTGATTGGTTGAATTTGGTGGGTGTATCGACCACGTGGGATTGTTTATCTTTAGCTTTGCATGTTTCATAAACGTATGTTGTGCGCCTGGAAATTTACCACTCGTCATAATTTGCTGTGAAAACTCGTTTATTTCCACCTTTTACCATGGCTAATGAAGCTGCTAAAAAGTACAGCATGGGCATCAAGGTAACTCGACCTTTTTTTAATGTCATTTTGTGTGTGACGAGGTGTAAATTTTGATCGTCTTTCCCTCCATCTAATTTGTATGTTTGCATGCCCATTCTCACGCTACCGCTACGGCATGCGCTACGGTATGGCAGCAAAGGTTCAGGCCGGAGATGCGGCGGTGCTATGAAGCCTGAGCCCGTTGAATTGAGTTTGCTCCAGTCTTGCACACTGTCTCACTCTCAATGCAATGTGCACGTGTGAATGTGTCCGTCGTGTTGATGCATGAACGTGTGATATAACCAGGGAACTTATAAGATGGATGCATGTTATTATTATGCACATAAATATAATGAATACTTGTAAATAAACGCATGGACATGGACTGGTGGCTCTGCCATTCGTTTGAAACTTGTCGGAATATAATACGTAGAAATAATAATAAAAGAAACGGGTAAAATGAGAGTGGATATTGAATAATTGATAATGTGTGTGTATGTTCTATGCAATTTGTATAGACTAGAGCATCGGTTCTTCGGCATTCTCTTTGAAGACATGCCATGCCCACGACTTGGCATGCATAAGAACTGATGCGCTATGCAAATTGCAATTTGAACATGGGTTCTTTTAGTCATGCATACCAAGTTTGTTGTGGGCACGTCTTCGAAGAGAATGCCGGTTCTTCTAGTCATGCATGCCAATTTACATGTATGTGCACGCCTTCGTATGGAATATTGCCCTTTAAATTCTTATGCTATAAATTTGTAAATAAAATCATGCATGCGTCTAGTTCTAATTCATGTTCTGCTTCTGCCTGCATGAATCACAGATCGTCAGCTTCCACAACATCGCCTGATCCAGTAGTCGAATTTTGAAGACGCTTCGAGAGATTTGAGACAAATTGATCCTGCTTATCATAAACCAGCTAAAAGAAAAACCCATCACCATTGCATGCCCTCCCAATCCATTCCATTGCACTGCTAGAGACGGCTTTGTTGCGTCATTGTGATAGCTTGCTTGCAGTTGGCTCCTTGGTTTGATCAAAAGAAAAAAATCACCACTGTACCACAGAGAAACCACGTCATCTGCGTTCAAAATGGTTAGTATGCTTAGAAGTGAATTCCTTATCTTTGCACTTTCTTTTTTTTATGTACTCCATGAGATACAAACATTGTAAAGATAGATTATTCATTGAATTGACTAAATCCCATGAAAATAGTATTTGTTGTTTTTGTTTTAATCAGATTAATTTTATTTTATTGTCTTACTTTGTTGCATTTGAAAAATCCATTTATGTACAAGTTCATTCCATCTCCTCAGTTTTTCTTTAAAGCATGTACATTTCTATAGTCTACATCATCATATGTTGCTTTGTATTACATTTTTCAGTTCTTTTCATTTCATGTATTAATTTATTCAGAAATGTACATTGTTAAAATGCTTCAAACGAATTTTGGAGTGCATGTATTTATTAAACTATTTTGGGTTGAATATTGTTGGTAATGCAGACAGCAGACTGCAGGTAATATATACATTTTAAAGGGCAATGAAACCCAAGCAAAATGTTGCTTTCATAGCCTTGAAGAGATTAAGAGGAATAATCTCTGAAAGTTAGAGCATAATTGGGCAAGAAACAAGAAAACTACAGCTCTTTGAAGATGTCCATTTATTCCTATGGGGAACTCAAATTGGCAACGCACTCTGATAAGTGTGTGGACAACTCCCCATATGTTTTGTACACAAATGTTCCTATTTTTACAGTTTTCTTCATAGTCACATTTTTCCCTTTCCCCAACTCATGATATGTTATGTATAAAAGCATTCTACAAAACATATATTGAACTCGAACGATGGGTAAACATAAATTTTGAGAAAATTTAACAAAATTGAAATTTTGTGTACAAAATGTATGGGGAGTTGTCCACAACTTTGCCAGAGTGCGTTGCCAATTTGAGTCATTTGAGGAAATACATGGCTCTTTTCAAAGAACCATAGTTTTCTTATTTCTTAACCAATTGTGCTCAAATTTTCAGAGACTATTATATTCAGTGTCTTATAGTGCATACAACAATTGGTCTGGATTTCATTGTCCTTTAAATGTTTGTATGTGTTGCATACATGTGTATGTAAAGTGCAACATTAATAACATTCTTAGTAAATTAACATTTTCACAATTTTGACAAATGTTTGGCAATCATAATTAGTTTTAATGGTACACCAACCTTTGTTTGTATTACCCCATAGTGATGTATTTCTAAATCACATTGGTATGTAAATGGTCATGAAATGTGATATTTATAAAGAATATAATTGTTATTATTCATTTATTATTATGATTTTATCACATGTATCTTATTATCATTCTCCAAAGTCCCTTTGTTTTTTGTTTCTTGGAAATTTGTCTCATCATTTTTATTGTTTGGGCAATCAGTAGTCATAAATAACGAGTTGAATGCCACCGAAAGTCAACAAAGACTGTCAGTCAAAAGAAAAGATGTATGTTTTGGATGAGTTTAGTTGTAGTAAATGGGTACTTGGTAGGAATTTATTCCTTGAAATGATTGAGCGCTTTGAGACTTAACTGTAATAAAGCGCTTTATAAAAATGGACAATTATTATTCTTTGTAAATAAACATTTTCACAAAAAGTATTGTGAAATACAAATGTTTAAATACAAATTAAACATAAATAGTTCTAATATGAAATGTACACCTTGTTTGTTACACCTGTTTTTATTAACCTCCTAATGATGAAAGGCACATGTATCAGCCCCGGTATATTTCCTACCCTGCCTAATATGGTCATGAAATGCGCTATATAAATTAGTTATCCCATTACCCTTGTTTTTGTTTCCAGGAAATTTGTCTCATGCAGTTTTGTGTTGTTTGGGCTAACAGTAGTCATACAGCGATACACAGTGGGTTGAATGCCATCTGGGAGGGCAGAGGTTATCATATCGTCTGGTGAGAGTGATATGGGTGTTAAAGGGGACCACCAGGCAAAGGACAACACATTATTATATGTTTTGGTACCGTTTTGTGATATCAAATAGATACCCAACATTTTGCAAAGGGTTGTGTAATTCATAAACAAAGCAATTCATTTCCACCACTTACGGAACCACGGCTATCTCGTGGTTCCACACGGGCCAGGCATTTGCGAGTGCGCCAATGCAATTCACGTATACGTCAATAGAATCCCGGATGATTCGTTCGCTCTGCATAGAGCGCCGCTGGCTCTGCTCGCATAATAGTCTGCGCATTCAGACCGCATGACCGCATGGCTGAGAATGGTGATGCGTTTTCCAATTATATATTTTTCTGAAAACATATTTTTGTGAACTTATTGAAGGAATGGAATACTAAAGATGTTACCTTTCTATAAAAAGATTATTATGTTTGGGTGGTGGTACCCTTTAAGTTACTTTGGGGCCAAATTGAGTTATGCATACAATGTTGTAGATCAAGGCGTCCGCAATGTGAAGCCAAATTTTCAGTTTTTGAAATACAGTCAAACCTGCTAATGCGACCACCTGTCTATAGCGACAAACTGCTCATAACGACCGCTCTCTGGTCCTCCCCTGAAAAATCATGTGTTAAGCGACCTGCGTAATGCGACCACCTGCCTAACGCGACCACCCTATTTGGGTCCCGACGTACATGAATCTGTGTATAGCGACCACAAAATTAGCGCTTGAGCGACCAAGGCATCAACTCGGTCGCCTCTGGTCACTCAAGGCTCCAATCCTGAGCAGGTCAATAGAGTGGTGAAGTGTGATGTCATCTATGACGTCATAAACAACTATTTTTAGAATTTTCAAATTTGAACTTCATTTTCAGAAAAAGCATAACAAATAATGTCTAAATACTGAAAATAAATTGAATATGTTAAGTATTGGCTGAGATATGCCCATCCGAATGATTTTGTTTTCCAATAGGCAATCAGTGTTATAGTGCACTGGTTCATAAAGTTATGAACCAGAGCACTATAACACTGATTACCCATTGAAGTAAAATTCATTTGGATGGGCATATCTCAGCCAATACTTAACATATTCAATTGATTTTCGGTATTTGGACATTATTTTTCATGCTCCTTATGAAAATGGAGTTCAAATTTGAAAATTCTAAAAAAAGACTTTTATGACGTCATGGCTTCTGTACTCTATGCATAAAACCAACTTTTAAAATGACAATAAACTTCAGACAGCTTATAGATCTATTGACTTTGGCTGGTCACCTAGCTATCACATTTCGATTAAGTATTTTAGTCTCTAATATATGGGATTGAATATTCCAGGGTCATTATTACTTCGAGTATAAGGAATTCAACAGATTTTCGTATATATTTTTCAAACGTAGTTTCAGTACATAAATTTTATAAATGATAATTATATATGTGTACAAAAGAGTGATCATTTATTAAAATAATTATAAGTATCATAAAATCGCGTCCTTCTATCTGATGTTTGAACAGCCGGTTAGTTTCTCAACATTTGCGCGGAGTACTATTTACTGAGTATTAATAATTTATTATGTGGACGTGGTTTGGCAAAATAGTCTCGTTGGCACTTAACCAATTTAATCAATCAGTCCTAGGCCCCGTTGCAGAAAGAGATACAATCGATTGTAAGTTACAATTGATTGTATTTGTAAGTCAGAAAATCATACGCGTTTCAACCAATCAGATTTGCGCATCTAAAACATGTGATCTGACTTGCCATTAATTGCATCTTACAATCGATTGTATCTCTTCCTGCAACAGGGCCCTGAACGGGTAAAGTATTGTACGATTTTAATAGTTAGAAATGTGGTAGGAGTCTATTTTAAAGGGATCTAATAACATTGTCCAAATCCTCACAATCAAATTGTAATGGTGGTGGTTCCCTCATACCTTGCTGTATTCGTATTAACAATAGAAGCATGGGACAGGTTTTGGTTTTTCGAATTTCCCTTTCGTTAAAATGATATTTAAGATTGAAGTGTTCAGATGTTAAACTGTCCACTGGACACATACGTGTACAGATGCCAATTAATTACACATACATGTGCATATAGGCACAATATGCAACCAGAAATTCAAAATGGCCGCCCACCTGTCTAATGAGACCACCTGTCTACACCGACCACTTTTCGCCGGTCCCTTGAGCGGTCACTATAGACAGGTTTGACTGTACTTGTAAATTAGTTATTCTCCCAGTACCCTTGTTTTTGTTTCCAGAAATTTGTCTCATGCAGTTTTGTATTGTTTGGGCTAACAGTAGTCATACAGCGATACACAGTGGGTTGAATGCCATCTTGGAGGGCAGAGGTTATCATATCGCCTGATATTGGCGCTAAGTTACTTTGGGGCTAAATTGAGTTATGCACAATGTTGTAGATCAAGGTGTTCGCAATGTGAAGCCAAATTGTCAGTTTTTGAAATATATTAACATTTTAGAGCTACATTTGGTTTCTACATGGCTCCCAAACTTTTTGCATGATTATCTCGGAAGTTTAAAAAGTGACTTAGCACCCTTCTCTTTCTCAACCGATGATATGCACCGTCAGTCAATATATTCTAAACACAACTTTCTGGTAACACTCACTGAATCCACATTGTACAGATCCATGTTGAGACTTTTATTACACCATAATGCCTAATGTCACTGCATAAACTATTTTGTCGCTGTGACAACCTGTTGTTTATTGACATTTAAAAAAAAATAAACTTACGAATACTGAAGTTTAATGTGGTACCCTTGCTAAAAACTGTTTTGATTTCAGAGAGAGTCACTGAAAGTTTCTCGGTCTAGTTTCTTTTGAATGGACAGTGTATTATGTGAGCAGATTGTCTGGTATAGCCAAACAGCATAGTGTTGGGGTATTGGGGATTGAGACAACTTAAAACTGATCTGCTGTAAAGTTTACAACACAACATTTAGGTCATCTGATAAACCTTGGAAATTTACACAGTCAAAAAAAGATTAATTTGTTTGTTTGGTAATACTTCAAGAATCAAAATCACCTGCGTTATAACATAGCCAGACTAAATTTTACAACTAAATGTGAAAATGGAACATTTGTCAATGTTTTTCTTTATTGTCTTGATTTTACCTGCCCAACAAGGCCTCCATTAAGAAGATTTCTAGCCCTGAATTCCAGCTCATTATATTTCAGGATTTAGTTCTCATATGGGCCTCTGCATGGGGAAAGAAGAAAGAGGGGCTTTAGGGTTTACTTTCCCCTCTTTTATATCAACTGTCTGTACTAGGGATACTTTGCCTTTCAAAGTTTCAGTGTTTGAGGCAGACAGAGGTCATAGTAATTGGAACTTAAGGTCAAAGGCCAGATGGTGTAATCACTCACCAGCGTTCTCATTGAATATTCAAAAGTGTAACCATGAACATTCATACAAATGAAACACTACCCCTATTTGCACAGTTTGTTTCAAGAACATTTGCTGGAAATTATGTTGTACTTTTAATTGAGAAAAAAAAAACAGGTACAAATTGGCATATAAATTATAATAACCCTAATTTGTTTATTTCGTAAGTATACACATAGACAAAAGCCCCTTTTAAAAAAAAGATTAAAAGTACACAAATAAAATATATCTTGTGTCTCTTGTGTCTCTGACAAAAATATGGGGACAGGGTTGCACAATTTCCCAAAGGGGTCATTGCTCCCCTCCCCTGCCCCCAGCAGCTATTATGTAGGTTGTATACCACATTACCACTGTCCCCACTTTCTCATCTGACAAGAAACTTGTCAATATTGATACGTGAGGGAATTTCCCTCTGTGATGATAGTATCACATTACTACCACAAAAATCACATTGCACTTTAAAGCTGGTGGGGAGGGGAGGCCTGGGGGGGGGGGGGATTCATGCTATTCTAATATTGCCCCCACTGCAACTCACGGTACCTTGCCGATTGGTCTACAGCCATTTGGTCTACTAACAAATTATTAATTTTTGGGTTTTAATGATTATAATTAAGGATTATGATTATGATTAGGAGTGTGGGTTAGGGTTATGTTTTGGGTTAGGGATCGTGTTTGGAGTTTGGGAAATTGCAGTTAAAGTCATACCTGTAAAGTGTCCAAATCCACGAAAATTACTTGGAGCTTCCTCGTTTCTCTTCTACCGTGTTGTTTAGCTTATGGTAAAAGAAGAATAAAATAGGGTTTGATTTTTTCAAATGTCCCTTTAGTATGAAGATAATTATTATTGAAAATCATTATTTCTAAAGCGTTAATCAACGCAATTGAAAAAAAGTACAATTGTCTTAGCTGAGAACGTCCGCATGCAGCACCCGTGAGAACATTCCGGAGATTGAACTTTGAGCCGAGCGAGTTCAAATTCCATGAATTATGTACTACGTGTGTAAAAATACACCGGTGCGAATATCTCAAACGGATCATTCATTACTGCGACAAAAGTATGGCAGACCATCAGTATTCGGTTATAAAATATGAACTCAATATTCGTTTATTTCACTAGGTAAACGGTGTTCGTTTTCTTTCAAACTTTCACAAATCTTTCAATTGTATTTTACAATGATATTGATATAGGATCGAAGTCTCAAATGTCATTTTGTGCAATATCTGACACTTTACAGGCATCACTTTAAAGGCATCACGTAGTAGTAGACCAAATGAGTGTAGACCAAGTGAACATAAACCCCCCTTGCTACAGGTAGATATGCCATCATCAACTTTACATTTGTGTCTGAGAAGTGTCAGCTGCAATCTTTAATCATAATATTGATAGTATTGGGATTTTCCCTGAATTGCAGTTTCTAGTAGATCATGTACTGTCTCAAAAACAATTATACTGATGCAGTTTGACTATCTTGAAATTACTCTTTGATAGAACATGTGTGGCTGTCTAGTGCTCGGATTAATGAATTGTACATTTTCTGGTTATTTCCGTAGTTCTTTTTCTGAGAGTATACTGGTTTGTGTAGTATGTTTTTAGTCAGTATTTAGTCAATATTTCTAGTAAGCTTAATTTCTAGCCAGATTCCTCTGTTTGAATTTAGTATGTTTTTACATGTATTTCACCTCCAAAAAGTTGTGCACTTTCTTTTGACTTTCTCTGACCATGTAAAGTAGGTTCATGTTGTTGCAATGCAACCTGGCCATGCATGATAGATCCATGGGTGCCCATAGGTTGGGCCATAGACCTTCACCTACCATATATGTGGTAGTAGGTCTATGGTTGGGCTTTCCTTCCTCTTCCACTTCCAGACAGTCCCACCTGTTCATTCCCCTGTATGCTGATAAGGATCTGCATTTCTTGCAAGTTTGTTTTGCTTCCCCTAGTACAGTAGTTATAAGAATAAAAACCCAGAACATTTTGGTCCAGGAGGCCGACGACTTTTGCATGAATTTGCGTGAATTTCATTGGAAATTTCAGACTCAATGTTGTAATGTTTTTAGATGATTTGAGACTGCAAATCGCTAAATGGCCTTTACAAATATTTAAAAACAAATTTCTTTCATTGGTGGCTGGCTGTCTTGCTCTGAAAGGGTTGAAATTCACTAAATGTTATCATTTGGACCACACAAGTATTGAGGGCCTCATCATATTTCCAAATGTCCCTCCCTGTACTTTCTTTCCTGACAATAGGGAGATCAGATTTCAACTCGTTTTTTTTTTTTCTTTTTTTGCGAAGGGATTATCCAGGAATGGGAGAAATCTAGGGCAAAGGACCTGGGAAATTTGACTTTCTTAGGAGAGTTGTAAGGGGAAGGGGAGGGGAGGGGAAGTTGTAAGCCTTGGTTTTTAAAAAGCAACTCTAAGCAATGCAAAATTGTGTTTATTACATTATGTTGAAGATACTTTGATCTGAAATTTGTTATTTACTCTGTATTGTATTGACTTTGTAAAAGCCTCATATAAACTTTTTCTTTGCTGGCCAAGACAAAATTTAATATTTTATTGGACTAAACCAAAATTTAGTGGCCCCAATCACAGACATCAAAACCTCATTACAATGAGCACCTTGGGCCCAATGAATTTACCTCGTTATATCAGAGCTTTAACAATTAAATAACATGAGACCTGGACCTGTGAAGTTACCTCGCTATTTCAGGTACCTTGGTTCCATTGTATTAGTATTTAATTATTAAAATCCATAGCTTCAGGCTAGTGAGCCACTTGTTATTTGTGCCCCAGCAGATAAATAGAGTAGAAACACCATTTTTTGCTTTAAAATTGTTTTCACTTTGCACTTATTTTGTCATGGGAAAACAATCGACCTTCACATTATGATGCTGAGTAGTGTATACATGAGCCCTACATATTTAAAATGGATGTAACTAATGTTTTATCTTGTGTTTGAATAGTTAAGTAGTGTCACTGTTGGGTCATAAACAAATGTACAAAGTCTAATAGATGATAACGTATTGTAGACTGTAATATAGGCTACTTTTGATGCAGAAATACTGCTGAAAACTGCTTATCTACTATAATAATGCCGGGTAATAAAATGAGAGTCAATATAGGGCCTAATATAGGGCCTATATTATTATGATAAACCTGTTCATAAATACATATTATATATTTCTGAGTCCATATTCATAAAATAACCCTAGCTTAGGCTACTTTTGTGATTTGCTGCCTATTTTACTGCAGAACTTTGATACATTTACTGACATTGTGCCTTAAGCCCGGCGCAGACAGAGCCGACCCGATCCGACTGGTTTAAATCAGGCTAGAGTTGGGCCCAGTCGGTCGGAGCAGATTTATCGTGTTGAATCGGCCCCAACTGGCATCCGACTGTCTCTCGACTGGCAAAATGTGTGTCGCGAGGCACTGAAAACTGAGCCGATCGGAATGACAACCAGTCGAGTCGGCTCTGTCTGCGCCGGGCATTAGTTTAATGATATTTGCAATTATGTGTTTTCTTCCAGTCCTTTCTTACCAAATTTTGAATTTCTAATTGAAGTTCAAATGTTATCTTGAACTCTCTTGTACGTGTCAATAAATGTGGGGAAAACATTGTGGGAATTTTGCAACCTGGTCACATCATAACTCAGAAGCATATTATTATGATAAACCTGTTCATAAATACATATTATATATTTCTGAGTCCATATTCATAACATAACCCTAGCTTAATGAGTTCCATTCTGCGATTTTTGTAGCGCTTAGCAACGCTTTTAGATGCCGCTTTGTGACTTCTTTTTCTTGCAAGTTGCAAGTTTCATAAATGTTGCATCAAGAACATGTAATCACCTTGATAATAAAAAGTATTAATGATTTGAATCAATATTATATGCCTTTTACAATTACCTTTTCAAAAAATGTTTAAAGAAACTAATGGCTTTCCATACTTTTTAAGTCCAACTTAGAGTTAAGTTCAACTTAGGATCTTTGTGAAACACCCCCCTGCATTTCACTGCCAAGATCTGAAGGGGGGATGGCCATAATGCCCGCACCGTCCCTCCCTCCCCCCCCCCCCCCCCCCAGAAATACGTCAAATAGCCTGGCCCCATATTCATGAAACCCTGATAGCTTAGTTCCTTGCTAAGTTTATTCTGATGTGCAGTTTATTGAGCAACAAACCATTTTCCTAGTCCCCAACTAGGGTCAACTGGGTACGCCTTTGGTACCCACTAAGTTAAAGGGATAGTTGAGTGTTGGTATAGGGGGGGAGGGCACTTCACAAAATATTTTTTTGTGAGATAATGACAAACTTACTGTCAAATTTGAAATAACATACAATTTTAATGACAGAATAAACTATTTTTGAACAAAATCAGTTCAGAAACGGCTGAAATATCCATAAACATATCTTTATTTAAAAATTCTTCACCAGGGGGATATTTTGACTTTTTAGAAAGAAAAATTTAAATGCTTGACGACTACTTTGAAGAAAATCTGAATAGGTTTTTAAAAAGTTGTTGATGATATCTCTATTGAATCATTATTTTAACCAAACATTAAATGCACAATTTTGTATGAAAAATGGCTAAAACCAATTATTATTTTAGAGAGCGCCCTCTTGAGTTGTAACGGCTCTTTTTGAATGATAATAGGGGTTTTACTTGGTCGTTTGTAATTGTGTATACTCTTCGAGCATGGTGAAGTTATAACTATTATTTTGCACCGTAATGGTGCAGGTTTTGGTTACTAAAGTTAAGTTTGACCAATACAAAACTATCCCTTTAACCTTCGTTTATAGAAACTACAAGATCTTGCATATGATTCTTAGCCATGTCATCTAAATTAGTAACTAAGCTAGCGGGCTTTCATGAATATGGGCCCTGGATTTTTAGGTCTTAAACTCTCACACTCATTTACACTGACTTATATGTGTATGGTTTTTGTATCATTGTCACTTAGCCTCTGAAGAAGACTCTGCTAGGATCGGAAATTTAGGTCCTATATTGACTCTCATTTTATTACACTGTAGGCATTATTTTAGTGTAGATATGCAGTTTTCAGCAGTATTTTTGCATCACTCATGTATAAGGTCATCAGGTATAGATGTATACAGTACACATACATGTTTGTAGCTCACATGACCCTGTCATGCCAAGCTTCCACAAGTAGCAGACTTGATAAGTAAAACCACCTGGTGGGAATATTTGACCCTAGAAACTGTTGTTAAACCCTTTCCATACTTGCCAAATTCTGGAAGACCAACAGGACAACCTATCTTTCGTTTGGATGATGATGATTAAGTTGATGATGGTGATGATGATGATGATGATGATGAGGAGGAGGAGGATGATGACGACGACGACGATGACGGAGCCCTACATTACCTATGAGCTATAGACATACATGTAAGTGCAGGGTTTACACGTTCCCTTTGAGATTCTAAAATCTCTGTAGACTCTGTACACAACTCACCCAGTTCCCATAGTCAACAGGTTAAATTGTTCACCTGTTGTGAGTCTATTGGAGTGACAGTTTATGACCTACTGTATATCTGGCCTTCTTTCCTGTGGGCTTTTAGGGAGTGTGGGATGTGAACATTTCCTAAGATAAGATTGTTAATTTCCAGGGTAGCTTTAAAGGGACTAGGTAATACTGTCATAGGATGAATTTTATAATGGTTACATTTATAGGTTGTCATGCATGTACCATGTCTAATGATCTGGGCTGGCTGGTATTACAGATATTTTAGGAAACTTTTGAAGGTATTTGCCATAAGTTTTCAGTATACAGTATCTACAAAGGCAGGCAATGAAACTGATGTATGACTCCCCAAATGTTTTGTACATTCATTTATAATAATATTAACGTAATATGTCCATTATTTTTTGTTTTATGCTGACATATTATTTTCAGTGGAGTTATGTTTAATTTACTAGTTTGTTGTTTTGTTTATATTTTATTTTCAATAGAGTTATGTTCATCATTACTTTGACTAGCTTAAAGGAGAAGTTTCCCCACCTACAATTTACTTTTTATTATGTTCTCTACACATTAAAACATAATTTCATGCAGATATGTCCAACGTTTGCCTTCTGTGCAAAGGAGGGTCATCATTCAAAGTCAATCGCTGTATGGGCTAACCCCATTCATTGCGTACAGCATGGAGACTGCCATTATATGTTTTGTTCACGCGAAAATGTTACGCCATACCCGAACTAACAAGCTCAGGCTTTTTTTGTTAGCTCTCGCAGCTCGCAGGGATTGTGCACAAAAGGGTAGTTTGTGTTTGACGTCACATTTTTGAGCGAACAATTCCAAATCCGAGCTATCAATGGCAGCCTCCATGCTGTATGCGATGAATGGGATTGGCCAGTACAGCGAGTGACTTTGAATGATGTTCTGTCCTTGCCCAAAGGGCCAATGTTGGTCGTATTTACATGAAATTTTGTTTTCATGTGTAGAGAACTTAATCAAAAGTAAATATATGGTGGGGAAACTGTCCCTTTATTATTTGTTCTTTCATTTAAATAAGTTTGTTTTTTTCAGTTACCTTTTTTGCCATTATAATTTTGCTTCTCTCTTTATGCACTTCCACAGGACCAGGGGTATGTGGTTGTCATGAAAAAGGCCACTAGTTATGCTTTCAGTCCCATCAAATGTTATTTTCATAGTTTAGTCCCATATTCTATGATATTCGTGTCAATATTATCATTTGTCCCCTGTTGCTTAATAAATACACAGGACAAGGGGTATGTAGTTACTATAGGGGTTGCTTTCAGTCCCATTAAATGTTATTCATGTTATTATTTTCATCTCTTAGTCCCATCCCATAATACTCATGTCAATCTTATCGTTTGCACTTGCACAGGACCAGGGATATGTGGTCGACATGCGTAGTGATACCATCACCAGGCCCACGGAGGCCATGAGGAAGGCCATGAGTGAGGCTGTAGTTGGTGATGATGTCTTCGGAGAAGACCCAACTGTCAATGGTTTGTCCTGATTTTTTTTCTTGCCTCTCTAATAGATGATAAAACTTACAGTACTATTCGTCTTGCCTAAATGTGTGTATTTCTTTTTATGTGTTTTAATATAATAAAAACAGTGTAAAACAAAGTCTGAGTGCTATTTTTGGTTGAGCCAGGATTGAAAATTTTCCCCCGTTATAAAATTGTATTTTCCAGTGGCTTATATTATGTAACCAGGGGACGATTGATTGATTAACCCTCTCCCCGTCTGTAATAGATGTAAACAGCTCCCATTCAAACTGTTTATATATATATATATATTTTTTTTTTTTATTTCAAACATTTTCCCGATTTTAATTGCAGAACTTCAGGAGAGAGTTTGCAAGATGTTCAAGAAGGAGGCTGCCCTCTTTGTACCGACTGGGACAATGGCAAACCTGATCGCATGTGAGTATAGCAAGAGACATATTAAAACAAAAATGTAAAGATGTAAATGTTAACCTGGCAAGATTGTACTTTTTGGAATGCTTGATGTGTCTGCATGGCAGCTAGGCTACAGCCAGGGTAATCATATGTGACCGGCTATTTTGATTTTTACCGACAAGTGCTGGCACTTGTCGGTAAAAATCAAAATGTAGATTTTAATACCATTAGAAAGGCCTCATCACAAGCTTTCATTTGATGCTTTGTTTTAACTAATTCTGTGCGCAAGCGATTACTGTAATACAGGATCCTATGTGCATGGCGTCGGCGGAGAGGCGCTGGGCCACTAGTATACCATAGGCATAGTGCCTCGGGATAGATTTCTAGATTGATGGCGCAAAAAAAAAATTGCTGGACCAGTATCAGTCCTGCACCTTGTTCAACCAGTAAATTACTTTGGATGCATTTTATTCAGAAATATGTTCCTGCTGAAATCTGAAATCAATCTGAACATTCATTTCAATGTATATAATAGCCTATCATAGTAACCAGAGAAATTAGACTTGAATGCATAATGTGTGACTCTGACATTTAGTATAATTTGTGAATTACGTCTGCTTTTTGAATTGTCTTTTATTCTTGGAAGTGATGGCCCACTGTCATAGAAGAGGAGATGAGGTATTGCTTGGAGATAAGAGCCACATCTTCTGCTGGGAACAGGGAGGAATATCTCAGGTGAAGTATGCAACCCACTTTATCCTACATAGTTTGTATAATTCCCATAGAGTTATTACATGGTCTACCCAGGGTCCCACAGGCTGACAGGCAATGTGTTAATAAGTTGTTTGCATTGTTGTTGAAACATGAAATCATATACCAGTCTACTTATTATGATGATTTACAATAGGAAAGCCCCTATTTTTTGGAGAACACAACACGCTCTTGATGTATAGGACCACACAAAAGCTACCGACTGACAAAAATGTGTCCTTTTTAATGCCATGATAGTGTGTGTCCAAACAGAGGAAAGACACTGCTTAATATTTCAAAATGAGAAATTATTACCTCACCACAAAGTGCAACGCAAGGCCCCATGCAAAGTGACTGAAGTATCAGCTAGTTGAATATAGTCCCTCTTATGAAGAAAAAGAAGAATAACTACATGCTTGCAGACCAAATAAAAATCTGAGATAATTTCTGTATGACAAGAAAGAACAAAAATCATTTTTAATCTGCTTTTTACTTCGTTGCCACTACCATAGATCACTGGTGTTTGTCCCATACCACTGCTGCCAGACAGCACCTTTGACCTAGATCAACTGAAATCTAAGATTCATGGCAGCCACGTCCACTGGACAACTACCAACTATGTCATATTCTTAGATGACAAGAAACAATTGTTTTTATTCTGCTTTTTGCTTTGTTGTCACTACCGTAGATCGCTGGTGTGTGTCCCAACACTCTGCAGACACTGCCAGATGGCACCTTTGACCTGGACGAACTGAAATCTAAGATTCACAGCGACGATGTCCACTGGACAACCACCAGTCTCATCTGTGTGGAGAACACGCACAACTCTTCAGGTGGCAGGGTCCTGCCTCTAGAATTCCTCAAAAAGGTAAGTGGGTAAATTCAGTGATGTAACTGGGCTGGGGAGACACGAGGGGGGGGGGGGGGGCATGTGCCCGCCAATCATTTGAAAAAAAACATTAACAAAACAAAGGAAAAACAAATTATTAATTCATCAATTATTTCATCAATCAATTTCTTTCCAGCCTCTTGTTGTCTAGGTGAGAGACCTCGCAGATGAGAACAATCTCAAAGTTCATCTAGACGGACCCAGACTGTTCAATGCTGCAGTTGCTATGGGAGTTACTCTAGGTGCCTATGTAATCTATGATGGGGGCATCAAAGTTTTTCGTACCTAACTTGTTGTTTGTTTCTCCAATGGTTGATCAATTTATCTATACCTCAAGTCTTGGCTTTGCTCTCTCCTCTCGTTTTAGTTGAGAGACCTCGCAGAAGAAAACAATCTCAAGGTCCATCTAGATGAGCCAGACTGTTCAATGCTGCAGTGGCCTTGAGGGTTACTCTGTATGTCTATATAGTTTCCTATTGTTTCTCAATGGTTGATTTGGTTATTTGTCCATCAATAAATTACTTTCACACTTTTGTTGTCTAGTTGAGAGACCTTGCGGATGAAAACAATCTCAAGGTTCATCTAGATGGAGCCAGACTGTTCAATGCTGCAGTTGCTATCGGAGTTACTCTAGGTGCCTATGTAATCTATGATTGGGGGCATCAAAGTTTTTCGTACCTAACTTGTTGTTTGTTTCTCCAATGGTTGAGCAATTTATCTATACCTCAAGTCTTGGCTTTGCTCTCTCTTGTTTAGTTGAGAGACCTCGCAGATGAAAACAATCTCAAGGTCCATCTAGACGGAGCTAGACTGTTCAATGCTGCAGTTGCCGCGGGAGTTACACCAGATGTCATCACACAGTATGTTGATACTGTCAGTATCTGCTTCTCAAAGGTATGTGGTTTTTTCAATTGGAAATTGGTTTAGTTTTATACCTTTGAAACAAAGTGGTCGCATGCATTATGTTTTGGGGTTGTTCGTCCGTTCTTATGTACATTCAGTTCTTGTGGTTGCGTTATCTTAAGAGGAAATGCAATTTATATTGATTAATCCAGACATTTAAGAAACTTGATTATTTTGAGTAAAATTAAATTGTTTATTGAAACCAAGACAAGGTGAAATATGAAAGCCTCATCAAATGATTGTTAATGAAATGGTAGAATTTAAATTTGTTAGGGAGGGTTTGGTGGGTTATTTGGTTTTTACAGACGCGTTCAATAAATTTTGATTATTTACATCTGGGACCGGCCATTATCATCACCATCCGAGAGACGCAGCCGAGGTTCGAACCCGGGCCGATTAGTGCGAAGAGCAGAGCTCTGACCACTAGACCAGATCACCTTATCACACATTCTGCTTTCAGTTTTCATACATGTAATGACTCAGCATGTTTACTTCCTTGTACTCTCATATATGTTTGTTCTGTTTCTAGTGTTTTAATGCATAATTATATGTTATCCCTATCATTTTCCATTTTCCTGCTGTAATTGATTAGTATAATCTATAGATATAGATTGCAGAAAATAAAGTCTTTGAAATGGGAAATGCTTGTCTTTCACACAGGGACTAGGCTGCCCAATTGGTTCTATCCTAAACTCTTGGGTGTAAATAAACCTCTCTACAAAGACCACCTGCATATTATGACCACTTTTCTGTCTCCCTTGGGTGGTCTTTATAGACAGGTTTGACTGTATTAATGAAATTATTGTCTTTCACACAGGGACTGGGCTGCCCAGTTGGTTCTATCCTGATTGGTCCCAAGGACTTCATTGCAAGGTAAAAGTTTGAATGTATTTGCTTTACTCTACATTGGTGCATTAGAGACATGGTTACACTTCCCCTCTTAACCAGTTAAAGGGGAAGTTTCCCCGCCATCTATTTACTTTTGATAAAGTTCTCTACACATTAAAACAGAATTTCATGCAAAAAACTCCAACATTGGACCTCTGGGCAAAGCTGGAGCATCATTTAAATTCACTCACTGTTCGGGCAAATCCCATTCATCGCGTACAGCATGGAGGCTGTACTTTTTGTATTTCTTGTCAATTTCCTCTATGTTTGAATTGATATTATTTGGTACTTATTTAGAACTGGTTGTCAAAATAAAAACACACTTACAAAAATAAATAAGACAATAGAAAATGTTTGAATTTGGGGCAAGTAACATTTTTAGCTCACCTGAGCCAAAGGCTCAAGTGAGCTATTGTGATCGCTTTTCGTCCGTCGTCCGTCGTCCGTCGTGCGTCGTGCGTCGTCCGTCGTCCGTCGTCCGTAAACTTTTTACATTTTCATCTTCTTCTCCAGAACCAATGATCGGATTCCAACCAAACTTGGCAGGAATCATATTTAGGGGTAGAGGAACCAAAGTTGCTAAAATGGTGGGCGTGGCCCCCAGGGGGGCCCTGGGGGAGGGCACCAAATGTAAAAAATATGTAAATTTTAAACATCTTCTTCTCAAGATCCAGAAGTATGACAGACCTGATATTTCATATTTAGATGCCTCTATTGATGAAGAATGAAAGTTGTTCACAAGATTTTTGTGGGTGGTCCCATAAGGGCCCTGTGGGCGTAACAGTTTTTTTGGGGGCCCTACCATAGGAAATATACATTTTCATCTTCTTCTCCAGAATCAATGATTAGATTCCAACCAAACATGGCAGGAATCATCTTTAGGGGTAGAGGAACCAAAGTTGCTAAAATGGTGGGCGTGGCCCCCAGGGGGGCCCTGGAGGAGGGCACCAAGTGTAAAAAATATGTAAATTTTAAACATCTTCTTCTCAAGATCCAGAAGTATGACAGACCTGATATTTCATATGTAGATGCCTCTATTGATGAAGAATGAAAGTTGTTCACAAGATTTTTGTGGGTGGCCCCACAAGGGCCCTGTGGGCGTAACAGTTTTTTTTGGGGCCCTACCATAGGAAATATACATTTTCATCTTCTTCTCCAGAACCAATGATTAGATTCCAACCAAACATGGCAGGAATCATCCTTAGGGGTAGAGGAATCGAAGTTGCTAAAATGGTGGGCGTGGCCCTCAGGGGGGCCCTGGGGGAGGGCACCAAGTGTAAAAAATATGTTAATTTTAAATATCTTTTTCTCAAGATCCAGAAGTATGACAGGCCATCGCAGAATGGCCCCATAGGGTCCCTATGTGAGTGGGGTTAATATGCTGAAGTGGTCAGTGGCTGGTGAAATGTGTTAAGCTTTGTCTTATATGTGTGTCTGTCTTTTTTTATGATTCACCCAAACATTATGGTAAATCATAATGTTAGGTACAGGGGATCAAAAGTTATTGATTAAATAGTACATCACATTATAGATTTTGGCATGATTTCAACTGATTTCATATCTTCTGAGGGTGCCAGAGAGAACATGCGCCAGATGTGAATTGATTGACCTCAGGTGAGCGTCGTGCCCCCCTGGGGCTCTTGTTCTTGGTGCAAGCTATTTTCTACCGGGCAAGGTAAAACATGCATTTTTGTAGAGCCCCGACTTGATTTCAATTTATTCATCATAAGACACAGAACACCCGTTTGAAAGCATCAATATGATTTGCTATGCTGGATTGTAGTATTTTATTCTTATGTGATTAATTTTGTTTAATGTTACCAAGGTGTTTGTGAATTGTTTTCTAGTTTAGAAACTAGTATTACTATTTGCATTTATTTTCTCAGGATCTGAGAAGACAACGTTAGAGAAACAAACGTTTTCAGTGTTTGTCGGAAAAATATTGACTGCCAACAACACATAGGCATTGTGGTGTGGTGTAAGTGGATTGTCAATAGTGGTGGTGGCTATTTAAATGTAACTTACGACTAGATTTTTGAATGGGCTGTATTGGGATTATTTTGTCTAATCTGCCATGGTCATATATTACATGCTGATGAAGCCATTAGTACTAACAGAGTACCAAAGTGATGACAATTATGACATAGTATAGAATCTTAACAATTTGTCTTTCAGGCTAAAATCTTGGCTCTTTGAGGTCTCTCTAACACGGGGGAATTATGAAGATTTTTTTTAATTGACAATTTTGGGCCCTCGCTTACTTGTTTCACAACTACAAGGTATAGTTTGGGCTTGCCTGACATTTTAAAAATGGCAATGAACTTCGGTTCTCTATATTGTTTTACCACATGTTTAAACTAACTGGTGGTGGTATTGGTATTGCAACCCGACAGCCTGCTAGTAAAAATCAGTGTGGAGCACTGATGTAGGGTTTGATGCAGTAGGAAGGCATTGGGTGGGCAGAGCTGCCATCCGTTACAAACAATTTGTATTTGTTACGAAAATCCGAAGGGAATACGAATATACGAAAGCGCATCCAAAAAATATGAAAACGTTTAACATTAAATTTTTTTTTTTCTGTGTGTGATCACATTAATTTTGTTCTCCTGTTTGTCCTTCTTTCTTTTCAGTCTTTTTTTTTAAACAAATGATTCTTCATTCTATGTCAATAACGTATTTTGTGTGATTTATTATGATTCAATGTTTCACTCTGACCTGTAATATCATTCTTCTTCTAGTAAAAATATTTCAATTTGTGTTATTATTTTGTAAGTTTAATGTTGCATAATTGATAAGGAAAACTATTCACGACAAAGCAGAATCTGCTCAGATAATCATGAAAAAAAAGAAAATATATATAATTTTTTTAAAATTTTAAAATTGTAATTATTTTTTTCCCCCAATTTTCGATCCGATTTCGGCATGATCGGAAATCTGCAGATCCGACCCGATTATGGTATGATCGGACCCTGATCGAATTCCGATTTGATGATCGGTTACAGCATTGAAAAAATATTTACCTTTAAGACATAATTAGGTTTTTAAATAGTTAAAAAGAGGGCCGGTTGAAAAAACAAACTAATTTTGGAGGTGCTTAGTACTAATTTCTGCTTCCAAAGGTTGGCAGCTCTGGGTGGGGCATACATAATTTTAGCAACAGCTGTCCAGGTTGGTCTGTCAAATGCCTGGTCTTGGTCTGAAAGCCTGTCGTAAATGCATCATTGTTGAGAGTGGTGGCGGTCTTTACCTGTTGGCTTAACAGGAAAAAAATATGCAGGAGTTCAGTGCCAGTGAAAAGAAGACTTGGGCCAATTCAGCCCCTGTAAAGTAGCATAGAGAACTAGGCAAAACAAATTTAGAGCTCATCTGCTCATGCAGGCAAGCTTGAAAAGAAGCCCCTAAACATAATGTGAATTTTCTTTCCCTACTCGAAGCAATTTACCCTCAAAATGCAAATAAGAGCCCCTGTTAATTTGCATAGAGCTGCACAATTTAGATTGTCAATTTGTTGGTAGGGCCGGTGGGCTTGTAATTTAGCTTCTTAAAATCACATTTGAATTTTTTCCCATGTTTATTAAAGATTGTCATGCATGTAGCTGTTACAAACCTGTTAAGCCAGCAGGTCCAAACCTGTCAGAATTTGTCTGAACATTAGTACATAACACTGAGCCATTGCGCATTTCACAGTTGTGTGCAAGGAGTTTGTAAGATGGCACTGTGCATCTGGTATGCAAATCCAAACTATTTGTAAAAATACTTGTCTCCTGTTCTTTCCTTTAGGGGTGTACGTCACCGGAAGGCTTTGGGCGGGGGCATGAGGCAGTGCGGGATCCTGGCAGCAGCTGCTTTGGTAGGCCTGGACCAAGGCTATGCTAGGCTACATCTGGACCACGAGAATGCTCAGAGACTAGCGAAGGGTGAGGAATCCATGTTGCATTGAATCAGGGATGCTAGACTCAAAGCTTGAATTCAGACCTTTTGTAACAATGAAATTCATGCATTGCCTAATTGTTTACATACAAATCAGGTAACTTTTATCAGATATCATTTATTATAGGAATGCTACTGGTACAGTATAAATTCAAATTATTATGGTTAGTATAAATTTTGTTATATTATTAGTTCTTTTATTTATGCTATCAATATTTGTATTGGTAAACAAACTGATATACTTATTTATTTTATAACCATATTTTGTATTTGTTGATGATCTTCTCTTGATTATGCTATTTATATTTGATGGACATCTATTGATTTATGCTATTTGACGATCCCATGTCTGAAGGAGCTAGGAACAATGGTGTTCACAGTGGAACCGGCCAATATAGAGACTAAACAAAAACATAGTGCACCCTCTAGGTATTTAGCCAGAATTGCTATTCTTATTTATGTTAATTGTATTTTTATATGATGGTCATCTCAAGATTGATTTATGCTATTTGACAATCCCAGGTTTGAAGGAGCTAGGAACAACAGTGTTCACAGCGGAACCGGCCAATACAGAGACCAACATGGTGCACACTCTGGGAATACAGACAGTTGATTAAAGAAGATTAATATACAAATTGTTATTTGTATTTATGTTATTAGTATTTGTATATGATGGTCATCTCAAGATTGATTTATGCTATTTGACAATCCCAGGTCTGAAGGAACTAGGAACAACAGTGTTCACAGCGGAACCGGCCAATACAGAGACCAACATGGTGCACGTGGTTGTGCGGGAGGGCATTTCCAGCATGCAAGTTGCACAGCTCCTTGGCAACGTGGCAGAGGATGAGATTGAGGTTCTTGGCAAGAGCATTCAGGTACACACATTGTTTAATCTCTTCCTTTATAGGGAACCAACACTCCAAATTAATATTCTTATATATGAAAGGTAATAGTTTGAGTAGTCCATTCCACCAACAAGTACAAAAAAAGAATTTAAAAAATCATCATCATCATACTAAACTATGTGTTCATGGGTCTGCAGAAGAAGACTTGTCTATTTAGTAGGACATACGCGTTCTATTTTCTCCAAACATATGCGTGTATACTGAACCTAAGGCCCTGTTCGGTTCCATAAGTTTTAGCTCATCCGGCCCGAAGGGCCCGATGAGCTTATGCCATGGCGTGGCGTCCGTCGTCCGTCCGTCCGTCCGTCGTAGCGTGTTTGCGATGGTGTCCTTGTGTGTTTATTTTCATGTATGATGTATCCTTGTGTGTCATATTAGGCTTGTGTGTCTAGCCACACAAGAAAACTATCACATTTAGTTTCTAAGATGTCTGAATTGTCATTTCTAATCAACTAAGATTTAGTCACACAAGAAAAATGTAAAAAAAAAAATCCCAAAATAATCAGTCCAAATTTTGTGTCTAAGCAGAAAACGAAATAGCCCCATCTACAGTTGACATCTAGGAAGCTATGCCCAACTGCATGCAGTGTGTGATGTGTGACTGAGTGTATTGCATGTGTCACGTGCATGATATGGTCAGATTATTGTGTGTGTGCACCACTATACATGTATGGGCATGTATGTGTATGCACAAACAGCCAAGTAGTATCACATGCTGTTCACATGCACACAATGATGCATCTAGATCTACAGACTTATACAGTGCAGTGCAACATGTGCTCGTGGGTTTAATATTGCAAGCTAGCTGTGCAACTCAGCCTCTCACAGTCTCAAGAGCCTGAAGCAGTGCAGGCTGAACTGCCTGAAGCTCTTTCTGGAAATGGCCAGCAAGAAAGGTAAGTTTTCCCATTTTATCCTCAGAATTTATACTGAGATAACCCAAAATTTTATCTTTAATCATGAGGAATATTTCCTTATTTGTAAAAAAAAAATATTTAAGCAGTCTAAACTAGGTCTAGATCTAGAGTAGATCTATTCTGTTAGATCTAGAGCAGGGCTGCCAACATTGGAATGGATTACTATGGAGAGTGAGACTCTCGTAGGCTAATGTCTTAATGATGTAGACTCTATGTACAGTATAAATAATGTAGGGATCAAATGAGTGAGATCAATAGAAATACATCATGCAAATGAAACATTTTTTTAGAGTGAGACGGGACCAAAAATGGCAAAGTGAGTGAGTCTCACTCTCAATGAGTGAGAGCTGGCAGCCCTGTCTAAGACTAAGTTAGAGGTCTCTACTTCTGTTAGAGTCTAGTGTTAATTCTAACTTTAGCTCTAATCTAACTTCTAAGTTAGTTCTACCTGTTCCTGGGTAGACTGCTTGGTATCACACCCAGTTGTAACTTGTATGACACCACAACCTGTCCAGTTCTATAAAATGTAACTATTAAACACTAAGTAACAGGTCTAAGTTAACTGTTAAATTTTAATATTAAAACTAAAGGAAGAATAGATCTCTATAGTCTATCCTAGAGTAGACCATTGCCTGGGCTGGGCTTGCTAACTTTGTTACTGTCACGTACAGTCTAGATTGGGGTATGCATAGGGTCTAGCCTTACTTCCTTAGCCTAGGACTAGGTAACATTTCTCTAGGCGTAGACTCTAGATTTCTAGATGTCTAGTCTCTAGAACTAGTACTACTAGTAGACTATTTATTCTAGGCATAGAGTAGTGGTACCATGATTCGACCACTTAAGCACATTCAGGAGAATTTCACCACTTTAATGTTGTTTTGAACAAACAATTTTCATATGAAAATAAAGTACATATTCCAATTATTAATATTATAAATCACAATCATTTTTAATAAAAATATTTTCGATTTGTACTCTTAAAATTCATCGGAAAAAGACCTTGAAACGGACCCATGATTCGACCGCGCAGTACCATGATTCGATCGCGCGTGTTAAGTCAATGCGAGTTTCGAGCCGCAGAGCGCGCCGCGCGGCCCAGCGGCAAAACGGCAGATGCTCTCGCCGGCCGCTTCGGGCACTTTCGCAGCGAGGTTCCGTACGAGCAGCAGTCGAATCATGGCGAGGAGCGGTCGAATCATGGCTATCAAGTTCGAACATGAGAGGGCAGCAGATGCGATCTCTTTCGATCGCGATACTCTCGTAGCATGATATCGTGAATCCAGCGAAGCTATCTACAAAAAATCCCGTCAGATTTCGGTAATTTTTCGCATTTTCCCGGCGTTTTTTGTGACCTTCTTTTCTTAGCGCCGTGCATAAGGATCGCGCTTTTTCAAATTTCTCGAGTGACAACGCATTTTTCATCGGTAAAATGTGACATTTTAGGGGTAGGTTTGAGCAATTTTTTGGCATGTTTTGTGTGTGTATAAGTGTATTGACATGTTGATATGTGTGCAGAGTGATGTTACACAGAATTTCATGAGTTTTTTGGAAGCTAATGTCCAGCGCGGTCGAATCATGGTACCGGTCGAATCATGGTACCACTACTCTAAGTCTTACTCTTACCCCTAGGGCCTAGGGCCTAGGCTAACTAGGCCTTGGCCCTAGACTAGGGTTAGGCCTAAAGTAAATTCTTAGTTTATCTAGATTCAGTAACAGTATTACTCACTATTACTTAGGCAAGCCTGAAACTTTCCTTTAGCCAACCCAGAGGTACTCAGTGCTGTTAATGCCCTATAGGATTAGAGTCTATTATGAAACTCGACTGAATACATCATGGCTCCGGCCGGGCGGAAGTTCTGTTGGCCACAAAAGCTTTATTTTTCTTGAATTGATAAGCTATAATAATTCTTTTCTTTGGTTTGACATAGGAAGATATAATTGTCCTTCTGCCACACAAGCTTTAATTTTCTCGACTTGGATAGGCTTAGACTAAATAATAATTTCTTTCTGCTACACAAGACTAAGCGTAAAATTTTCTTGAGTTGAAAAGAGGAAGTATTTATGCCACACAGGCTTTAATTTTCTTAACTTGGACGGGGGAACATAATGTCTACATCTAGGCCAACTTATTACTATTAAGTATTTAGCCTGTAAAGCTAGACCATTGGACTGGGCTTGCTAACTTTGTTACTGTCACAGTCTAGATTGGGTTATGCATAGGGTTTAGCCTTACACCCTTAGCCTAGGACTAGATAACATTTCTCTAGGCCTATAGACTCTAGACTTCTAGATGTCTAGAACTAGTATCTATTCTAGGCATAGTCTTAGCCCAAGGGCCTAGGCTAGCTAGGCCTAGACTAGGGCTAGGCCTAAAGTAAATTCTTAGTTTGGCTAGATTCTAACAGTAAGGCAAGCTTGAAACTTTCCTTTAGCCAACCCCGAGGTACTCAGTGCTGTTATTTCCTACATGTAGTATCATGAGTCTATTATGAAACTCGTCTGAATACATACAATACAAACATACATGGCTCCGGCCGGGCGGAAGTTCTTTTGGCCACACAAGCTTTGATTTTCTTAACTTTTACAGAGGAAAATTATTTTTCTTGACTTGATAAGCTATGATAATTCTTTTCTTGGGTTTGACATAGGAAGATATAATTGTCCTTCTGCCACACAAGCTTTAATTTTCTTGACTTGGATAGGCTTAGACTAAATAATAATTTCTTTCTGCTACACAAGACTAAGCGTTAAATTTTCTTGAACTCGTTGAAAAGAGGAAGATATAATTAGTCTTTATGCCACACAGGCTTTAATTTTCTTAACTTGGATAGGCTTAGACTAATTTTTTTTTTTCTGCTACACAAGACTAAGCATTAAATTTTCTTGAGTTCAAAAGAGGAATATATAATCTGTCTTTATGCCACACAGGCTTTAATTTTCTTAACTTGGACGGGGGAACATAATGATATCTGGGCCACATGCCTGAGTTTTTGTATTCTTGACATGTAGGAAGATGGTCATCATGGTCATCATTGCGGCAAGCAATTCTTCAGTTTGTTGATAAAGCCAAGGATAGGGGTCAATAATGACGTCTTTTACTTTTAAATAATGTTCTTGACTTGGACAGAGAAAGATGTCTTACTGCCACACAAGCTTTTATATTATTGACTTGGACAGAGGTGTATGTTTGACATTTTTATCTTGGACAAATGCCTGAGTGTTTGTGACTTGGACATAGGTAGATAATAGTATTAATATACTCTTTCTTGCACACAAACCTTAATTTTCTGGTCTTGGACAGGATTAAATAATGATAAATTTTGCCACACAAGACTTAAATTTTGTGAGTTGGACAGGCTTAGATAATGTCTTTCTGCCACACAATCCTCAGTTTTCTTGACTTGGAGAAGGGTACATGATGGCTTTATCTAGGACATATGCCAGAGTCTTTTCATCTGCAAAATTATCATAGGCCAACTGTCTTTCTCCCACACAAGCCATAATTTTCTGTACTTGGACAGTTTTAAGTAATCATGCATAAATTTCTGACATACAAATTTCATATTCTTGCACACAAGCCTTAATTTTCTGGTCTTGGACAGGATTAAATAATAATAAATTTTTGCCACACAAGATTTAAATTTTGTGAGTTGGACAGGCTTAGATAATGTCTTTCTGCCACACAATCCTCAGTTTTCTTGACTTGGATAAGGTATATGATGGCTTTATCTAGGACATATGCCAGAGTCTTTTCATCTGCGAAATGATCATAGGCCAAAGTCTTTCTCCCACACAAGCCATAATTTTCTGTATTTGGACAGTTTTAAGTAATCATGCATAAATTTCTGACATACAAATTTCATTTTCTTGCACACAAGCCTTAATTTTCTGGTCTTGGACAGGATTCAATCATAATAAATTTCTGCCACACTAGATTTAAATTTTGTGAGTTGGACAGGCTTAGATAATGTCTTTCTGCCACACAATCCTCAGTTTTCTTGACTTGGACAAGGGTACATGATGGCTTTATCTAGGACATATGCCAGAGTCTTTTCATCTGCGAAATGATCATAGGCCAACTGTCTTTCTCCCACACAAGCCATAAGTTTCTGTACTTGGACAGTTTTAAGTAATCATGCATAAATTTCTGACATGTATACAAATTTCATATTCTTGCACACAAGCCTTAATTTTCTGGTCTTGGACAGGATTAAATAATAATAAATTTTTGCCACACAAGACTTAAATTTTGAGAGTTGGACAGGCTTAGATAATGTCTTTCTGCCACACAATCCTCAGTTTTCTTGACTTGGACAAGGGTACATGATGGCTTTATCTAGGACATATGCCAGAGTCTTTTCATCTGCGAAATGATCATAGGCCAAAGTCTTTCTCCCACCCAAGCCATAATTTTCTGTATTTGGACAGTTTTAAGTAATCATGCATAAATTTCTGACATACAAATTTCATTTTCTTGCACACAAGCCTTAATTTTCTGGTCTTGGACAGGATTCAATCATAACAAATTTCTGCCACACAAGATTTAAATTTTGTGAGTTTGAAACTCTGGCTTAGTTTATAATGTCTTTCTGCCACACAATCCTTAGTTTTCTTGACTTGGACAAGGGTACATGATGGCTTTATCTAGGACATATGCCAGAGTCTTTTCATCTGCGAAATGATCATAGGCCAAAGTCTTTCTCCCACCCAAGCCATAATTTTCTGTATTTGGACAGTTTTAAGTAATCATGCATAAATTTCTGACATACAAATTTCATTTTCTTGGACACAAGCCTTAATATTCTGGTCTTGGACAGGATTCAATCATAACAAATTTCTGCCACACAAGATTTAAATTTTGTGAGTTTGAAACTCTGGCTTAGATAATGTCTTTCTGCCACACAATCCTTAGATTTCTTGACTTGGACAAGGGTCCATAATGATGGCTTTATCTAGGACATATGCCAGAGTCTTTTCATCTGCGAAAGCCTTTCTGGATAATAATGCACTTTGCCACATGGGTGGAAAAACTTGCATTTCTGGCACACAAGACTTTATTTTCTTGACTTAGACATGAGTAAATTATATATTTTTTTGCCACACAAGCATTATTTTACTTGGACAGGCTTAGATTTGATTTTTTTTTCTGCCACACAAGATTTTATAAATTTTGTGAGTTGGACAGGCTTAGATAATGTCTTTCTGCCACACAATCCTCAGTTTTCTTGACTTGGACAAGGGTACATGATGGCTTTATCTAGGACATATGCCAGAGTCTTTTCATCTGCGAAAGCCTTTCTGGATAATAATGCACTTTGCCACATGGGTAGAAAAACTTGCATTTCTGGCACACAAGACTTTATTTTCTTGACTTGGACACGAGTAAATTATATATTTTTTTGCCACACAAGCATTATTTTACTTGGACAGGCTTAGATTTGATTTTTTTTTTTCTGCCACACAATATTTTATAAATTTTGTGAGTTGGACAGGCTTAGATAATGTCTTTCTGCCACACAATCCTCAGTTTTCTTGACTTGGACAAGGGTACATAATGATGGCTTTATCTAGGAGACTAGGACATATGCCAGAGTCTTTTCATCTGCGAAATGATCATAGGCCAAAGTCTTTCTCCCACACAAGCCATAATTTTCTGTACTTGGACAGTCTTAGGTAATCATGCATCAATTTCTGACACACAAGCTTCATTTTCTTGACTTGGAAACGGGTAAATTATATATTTTTTTGCCACACAAGCACTATTTTACTTGGACAGGCTTAGATTTTTTTTTCTGCCACACAAGAATAAATTTTCTTGACTTGGACATAGGTAGATGAAGACACTTTTGTTTTTTACACACAACCACAATTTTCTGGGCTCGGACAGGTTTAGATAATAAATTCCAGCGCAGATTGATGATACTGTCTTATCACACATAAATCTTAATTTGCTGGATTTGCACAGTCAAGATAAAAGTAGATGATGCATTTCTGACACACAAGATTTAAATTTCCTGAATTGGACAAGGGTAGATAATGCTGCATTTCCATTGCACAAGCCTTAATATTCCTGACTTGGACATGGGTAAATAAAATGTCTTTCTGCCACACAATCCTCAGTTTTCTTGACTTGGACAAGGGTACATGATGGCTTTATCCAGGACATATGCCAGAGTCTTTTCATCTGCAAAATGATCATAGGCCAACTGTCTTTCTCCCACACAAGCCATAATTTTGTGTACTTGGACAGTTTTAAGTAATCATGCATAAATTTCTGACATACAAATTTCATTTTCTTGCACACAAGCCTTAATTTTCTGGTCTTGGACAGGATTCAACCATAACAAACTTCTGCCACACAAGATTTAAATTTTGTGAGTTGGACAGGCTTAGATAATGTCTTTCTGCCACACAATCCTCAGTTTTCTTGACTTGGACAAGGGTACATGATGGCTTTATCTAGGACATATGCCAGAGTCTTTTCATCTGCGAAATGATCATAGGCCAACTGTCTTTCTCCCACACAAGCCATAATTTTCTGTACTTGGACAGTTTTAAGTAATCATGCATACATTTCTGACATACAAATTTCATATTCTTGCACACAAGCCTTAATTTTCTGGTCTTGGACAGGATTCAATCATAATAAATTTTTGCCACACAAGACTTAAATTTTGTGAGTTGGACAGGCTTAGATAATGTCTTTCTGCCACACAATCCTCAGTTTTCTTGACTTGGACAAGGGTACATGATGGCTTTATCTAGGACATATGCCAGAGTCTTTTCATCTGCAAAATGATCATATGCCAAAGTCTTTCTCCCACACAAGCCATAATTTTCTGTATTTGGACAGTTTTAAGTAATCATGCATAAATTTCTGACATACAAATTTCATTTTCTTGGACACAAGCCTTAATTTTCTGGTCTTGGACAGGATTCAATCATAACAAATTTCTGCCACACAAGATTTAAATTTTGTGAGTTTGAAACTCTGGCTTAGATAATGTCTTTCTGCCACACAATCCTTAGTTTTCTTGACTTGGACAAGGGTACATGATGGCTTTATCTAGGACATATGCCAGAGTCTTTTCATCTGCGAAAGCCTTTCTGGATAATAATGCACTTTGCCACATGGGTGGAAAAACTTGCATTTCTGGCACACAAGACTTTATTTTCTTGACTTGGACATGAGTAAATTATATATTTTTTTGCCACACAAGCATTATTTTACTTGGACAGGCTTAGATTTGATTTTTTTTTCTGCCACACAAGATTTTATAAATTTTGTGAGTTGGACAGGCTTAGATAATGTCTTTCTGCCACACAATCCTCAGTTTTCTTGACTTGGACAAGGGTACATAATGATGGCTTTATCTAGGAGACTAGGACATATGCCAGAGTCTTTTCATCTGCGAAATGATCATAGGCCAAAGTCTTTCTCCCACACAAGCCATAATTTTCTGTACTTGGACAGTCTTAGGTAATCATGCATCAATTTCTGACACACAAGCTTCATTTTCTTGACTTGGAAACGGGTAAATTATATATTTTTTTGCTACACGAGCACTATTTAACTTGGACAGGCTTGATTTTTTTTTCTGCCACACAAGAATAAATTTTCTTGACTTGGACATAGGTAGATGAAGACACTTTTGTTTTTGTTTTTTTTTACACACAACCACAATTTTCTGGGCTCGGACAGGTTTAGATAATAAATTCCTGCGCAGATTGATGATACTGTCTTGTCACACATAAATCTTAATTTGCTGGATTTGCACAGTCAAGATAACAGTAGATGATGCATTTCTGACACACAAGATTTAATTTTCCTGAATTGGACAAGTGTAGATAATGCTGCATTTCCATTGCACAAGCCTTAATATTCCTGACTTGGACATGGGTAAATAAAATGTCTTTCTGCCACACAATCCTCAGTTTTCTTGACTTGGACAAGGGTACATGATGGCTTTATCCAGGACATATGCCAGAGTCTTTTCATCTGCAAAATGATCATAGGCCAACTGTCTTTCTCCCACACAAGCCATAATTTTGTGTACTTGGACAGTTTTAAGTAATCATGCATAAATTTCTGACATACAAATTTCATTTTCTTGCACACAAGCCTTAATTTTCTGGTCTTGGACAGGATTCAACCATAACAAACTTCTGCCACACAAGATTTAAATTTTGTGAGTTGGACAGGCTTAGATAATGTCTTTCTGCCACACAATCCTCAGTTTTCTTGACTTGGACAAGGGTACATGATGGCTTTATCTAGGAGTTAAATTTTGTGAGTTAGAGACTCTGGCTTAGATAATGTCTTTCTGCCACACAATCCTTAGATTTCTTGACTTGGACAAGGGTCCATAATGATGGCTTTATCTAGGACATATGCCAGAGTCTTTTCATCTGCGAAAGCCTTTCTGGATAATAATGCACTTTGCCACATGGGTAGAAAAACTTGCATTTCTGGCACACAAGACTTTATTTTCTTGACTCGGAAACGAGCAAATTATATATTTTTTTGCCACACAAGCATTATTTTACTTGGACAGGCTTGGATTTGATTTTTTTTTTTCTGCCACATAAGAATAAGTTTTCTTGACTTGGACATAGGTAGATGAAGACACTTTTTCTCACACACAACCACAATTTTCTGGGCTCGGACAGGTTTAGATAAAAAATTCCTGCGCAGACTGATGATACTGTCTTGTCACACATAAATCTTAATTTGCTGGATTTGCACAGTCAAGATAACAGAAGATGATGCATTTCTGACACACAAGATTTAATTTTCCTGAATTGGACAAGTGTAGATAATGCTGCATTTCCGTTGCACAAGCCTTAATATTCCTGACTTGGACATGGGTACCTGAAATAGCCTTGATATTTGGCACACACCTTAGAAATTGTGCAAAGAAAGAGACCCAGTGTTACTTTTGTGAAAAGTGCTCACATGTGATTTACCAATGGTAATTTATGCAAATTATATTCATAAATATTTATTTTGACCATGACTTGCTAAACCTACCTCTGAAAGAGTACATATGAGAAGTTTATAATAAGTTTCTCCCTGCCCTTGTGAACAATAACAGACATGTAAATCATTCAAATATATATATATTTTTTTTATTTATTTCATTGTTTTATTAATTTCTTATGTATTTTATTGTTTTAATATTCTATGTATTTCATTATTTTAGTGACTTTGGCTGATTTACATATTCACCTGGATCAACATTCATTGTGAATAAACGATAAGTGAAGTCTTAATGGGGAAGAATTACTGATTTACAAACAAAATTATCGACCATACTTTGCCATTTGTTTTGTACACAGAATATTAAAAAATCTCCATTTAGTGGTTGACCCGCTGTCATAAAATGCCACACATCTCCATGATAGATTTAAATAATTTATATACATGTAAGTGATAAATTCAACCATAAAATTGTAACTTTACTTGGGTTATTAAAGCAGGTTTAAAAGATCAAAATACTGTTTCCTCATGGATTCATTTTGTAGAGGGACAAAGTGTCCTGTACGACTGTACGTCACAGTATGGAAGTTTACATTTCCAGCTATTACATAATAACAACAAGGAATTCTATCATTTTTATTTTATGGCAATTGATACTTTATTAGATACCAGATAAAAGCGTAATGAGGAGAGATTTCCAGTGTATTCCAATTCACAGAGTTTCAATGACAAACTTTTTTTGGGGGAAAATTTTGATTTTTTTTCTGGTCCCTTACATCACAGAGCATATCAATTAAAATATTACATTGTTAATGGGAGTGTAAAAAATTAATGTTTTTACTGAATAAAGATGTCCCAACTAGCATTCCAAAATTTCTTTGGTGTGTCTTTATTTTTCATGTTAAACAACTTTAAAGTCTCTTAATGTCCCGTACGTCACAAGTCAAATAGCTTGGACCTGCTCTATTATAAGGCATGTATTTAGTGTCATAAATGGAGAAATTCTTTGAATCCATAACTCATTTGGTCCTCCTAATAGTTGAAATAAAAATATGTAGCAGAATACTGTACCACCATTAGATCCTTTTTTATAATTCGGACACCACATGTACCATCAGTATTGGGTATTTAAGACCCATCTTTAAAAAAATATTTTGTTGTTTTGTATGAATTGAGGTCTCCGCACACTACACGACCGGTCTGCGATCCGATTTTGAAGGAAATGGTAATAGAAAGTGATATTCATATTCAAACAAGGGAAATCATATTCACCAAAATAAATTGTCTTATAATTACCAACGTTAAAATTCATAGCGATTGCAAACCTCTTCATTATGTAAGAAAGCGAAATTAGTTCCTAGTCATAGTGATGTCATAACAGCCCCACGATCGGCTACGTACGATTTGAAGCCAATTTGGCCTTTTCTCGAACCTAAAAGCATGCAGTTAACTAAAAGTTCCATTTTACTATTCTTTTATTCATTCTGAACCCCAAATAAGGTAAATTTTCCTGTTGATACTTATGAAAAATATTCAAATGTCATTTTTTTCAAAATGGGATCACAGACTGGTCATGTACAGGTAGTGTGCGGAGGCCTTTATATTTAGGGATAAATTGGCCAAGCTATGGTGTTTGCTAATAGATTATTTTAGAATTGCTAGTAACTCAGACAATGTGATCAATACTCTCCCATAAGAATTGCCTGTTTAAAATTTTACGAAAAAGGCTAAGCTGGCACTGGACACTGCCAAATAAGTACATGTTAATACAAACTTTCCAGCAGGGGAATCACGTTTAGTATTTTATGTTTAAAAGCCCTCCTAGTACATTGATACTCAACTCAAAAAGAATTACGGAAGGAGCAAAGCTCTTAGACACAAATGCTACAGTGGGCGATTCTGTGCTAGAAGTGCCAAAATTTCAAGTTGACAACCACCATTCTTAAACAGTAACAATATTTAGCCTAGATTTTGGCCCTGTACAAACTTATGGTCAGGGCTTTTCACTCTGTACCTTACACAGTCATATTTAGTGGCATAAAAAACACTTTAAATTTTAATGTCATTGAACTCCACAGGAACTAAAGCCTATGAACTGCTAGACTTTATAATTTAAGAATAAGACATATTATACTGTAAACGGACATAGAAAAGTATGAAAAATGTGGACTTTCATGATTTTGACTTCCATTGCAAGCTTTCCACCTCGGCCCTGCACCGCACCATGTACATTACTTTGCAGCTAGTGACGAGGGCTAGTTCACCTAGTTGTGTAAATGTGTATCATTAAGAATGCATCGTTTTATTTCATTAAAATCGTTTGAAACACTTTGAAGAAACTTTACAATACCAATAATGTTGATATTTTAGGTAGTGTCATCTATTCATCTGCTAAGAAGTTTTATAACAACGATTGTGGCCTTACTCAAATTATAAAAAGATTGTTTTTTCATTAAATTAACTGATGGTCATCAACATGTACATATATGCATGTGTAGCAGTATAACTGTTTTAATCTCTTACATTATGTATATAGAGTTTGGCTGGGCAAAACTGCGTGGAGTTGCTGTCAGATGGCCTGTACAAGTGATAGTTCCTGGCAAAATTGTTTATTGCAGAGCTGATCATGCAGAGTGAGTGTATTTTATATTATTTAAAGGCATAATTTAACATTTTCCAAGTTAAAAAAATCTGAGCTGCATGGCCCTACATGTTATCAGAATATCCGATAGGGTGTAAAAATGGACCTGTGAAAAAATTATACTTCAAAGTTATCATTTAGTGCTTCAAAAAAAGTGAAAATCTAAAATACCACCTCCATTGACTATTGTACTGTATTTTTGTTCGCCGACGAACAAAAATACAACTTTTATAGATATCTTCATATTGAATGTTAAACTTTCATTATTTTTGCATTCTTGGATGTTTTTTCATTCATCTGAACATAATTAGACAGGTCGGGCAGCTCAGTTTTAGAATTTTTTAAATCAGTCAACCACGATGTTAAACAGTGGCTTTAATGTCTGTCTGATAAAGATAGAAGAAAAATTGTATTTGTAGCAAATTTAGAAGGAAGTAAGTAAACATGAAGTCTACGCAGATCTGCATTTTCAATAGTAAAATCAATAGTAAAAAAAAATAAAATAAAACTAGATATAATTCGTCAGGGTGACAAATTCGGTGATATGCGATATCGCATGATATGTCATTGCGATTTTAATTTGTGATCCCGAATGAGATTCGAAAATGTTTCCGACATATAACTAAAGATTTTTGACTATATTATCGAAATAGCAAAAACCCTTGTATGAATATGTGAAAATTACATTTTCATATAGACTTTATACACAAATCTTAGAGATGAATAACATGATGAAGAAAAAACGTCTGGGGTGGAGACTAACATCCCATAAAGAATGTAATTTTATCAGCAAGTTTTCGCGGTGTGAAGGTAAACGGATGAACAGTTGATTTTGTATGAATTTTTACACTATTTTAATTGCCCATAGCATTAATAATACACATTACACGCAAACTGGCGAAATTTGAACTTATCCCGTTTAATCGAATTTTGTACCATGATGACGTCATCAAAATGAAAAATAAAAGCAATAATACAGAAAGAGTATTGTTTCAGCTATAACATATTTCAATTTGGGAGAAAATCGGTCAACAAATACCGAGATACGCGCAGATGAATTTTGAAAAATTCCTGACATAGAAAAAAAACTTAATTTTTGACTTTAGGTGATAATATCGTGACATCACAGATGACTGTAGGCCTAAATCGGTTATGAAATTATATGTACAACTCCTACTCTATCAGAATATTGAAAAAAAAATGGGGGTAACCGCGCATTCTGAAGAGCTAGGGCCGTTTTAAAAAAGATGTTTTTTTTAACCTTTTTTGTACTTTAGCGAATTTTTGCGCGCGCGTAATTTTATGTTTAACGCGCACGCACGACGTCATATCAAGTCCATTAGAACTGAAAATTTGTGAATGTACTTAGAAAAGTACCAGGATTCAGATCCATGCAAAAAATTACACTTTTAAAGTCCGTACATGCTGCGTACGCGCATTACGCGCGCGCGGGCGCGTACGCGCGGAAAATTTTGAAATGCTTAGAATGACCTAAAACGTACTCTCGTTTGTACAAAAAGTGATTTTGAGCATTTTAAATTTTTGACGCGCGCTTACGTGCGCGTAATGACGCGTAAGCGCGTACATTACTTAAGCCGAAATTTTGCTCATTTTATGAAGTTTATGTGTAGTGAATATGATTTAGTTATGATATACGGTTATGATGATATGATTGAAAGAGTGATTTTATAAAATGGCGTCTAAATCACGTCACGGTTGAGTAATCACATACAAAAAAGTTATGTGTCGATTCCAGGACATAGCAAATATGTTATGAAAATTTGAAGGTTATAGTCATTGGCCCTGACCTTGTTATAACAAGGTTTCACTGTAGTATTAAATATGGTGTAATACTATATTTCCTTTGAAGCATATTGATTTCATTGCATTCTCTTTCTTTCTTTCATTTCTCTTTTTAAGTATCAAGAGTTATGTCCAAAGGGTTGGCATTACTGAAGTGGACCAGACTTTGCTTGGCCAATTAACAGAAACAGAGAAGTTCCTGATGAAGTCCCAGGAGCTCATTGAGACAAGAGGAAAGGTAATTTTTGTAAACATGTTTTGAAATAAGCAAACAGTTTACAGGTAGATTTCAGTTTTGGAAGACCTACATTTTGTTTTTGGTAGGCCCCATTTGTTTAATATCTTGGCTTTTGTGTATTTGGTAGCAAGAAGGAATCAAAACTAAGATTCTGTGAAGTGTTTTCCTCCAAGCTAAATACATAAAAGCCATTTTTTTCATTAGGACAGTCAGGTAAATCACATCAGCCTGTGCATGTGTACAACCAATGAGAGTTCTATTTATGTGATGCAACAAATGCACAAAGCGCTATGATCACCATGTGAGGAATGGTCGGCATGCAGGGTCCTTGTGGAGGACAGAATGTTACATTGTGCTCAGTTGAGATGTATCAAAGAAATTCACAAGAAATCATGAATGGAATGTCACAAGATCTCTCGCAGGTAACTGTTTTATGCAAGGCAGATGATTTTGTGGGCATCAAAAACAAAACCCTGAGACAACACACCCTTTGTCAACACTACCTGAACGATTTGCAGCATACCCAAGGCAATCTGGGGGGGGGGGGGGGTGGAGGATTATTGATTAAATTCGGAACTGATATTTGGCAGTCAATATTTCAGATTTGGTGAAGCTACAATCAATGTGAAAATTAGTATATGATTTAGGATTTAAGCATAGGATGTAATTTAGTGTTGTTGGAGGCCACTTTTCTTTCTTTTTTTGTTGTAGGAGGCCATTTTTTTTGTTCTGAAAATAAACAAATGAAAAATTAAGAAAATGAAAAATTTATATTTGCGAGAGTTGTTACGACAGGGGAAAATGTATCTTCTTTCACCACCATCTATATTGCAGAAAGGAAGGAAGGTGCCAGTTTTGGTTCCACAGGACACACATAGAGCTCTGGAATACCTCACAAACTCTGATGTCAGAAAAGCAGCAGGAGTGCATCCCACAAACAAGTACTTGTTTCCAAACCGAGGTTTGTTCACTTTGTTCTCTGTTATTAGTAACTGTTATCTGTAAAGAGGTACACAAGAGCTGGATTCAAGGGCCACGCATTCTTGGGGTTTCAGTCGTTAACCTGTTGAAGAATAGTCCCGAGTGTACTCATCCTGGGGTCTTTAGGAAATATGTGTTGTAGCAAAATTCGCTTGTCTGCAGTGGGTGAAAAGAGCAATGCAGATGTTAATTGAGGACAAAAAACTGTTTGGGTATTCTTAAAACTCCCTTGATGCTCAGTTGGTTGTGTTGTAACTTCCAATAGATAAATAGAGAAAAAAAAAATCTCATAAGTCCATTTACGTTATATTTCAAGCATCGATATGGCTCTATTATTTTATTTACAATATCACAACAACTTCCTCGCGGGGTATTTTTAGTATTGTTACAACGGGGGGGGGGGGGGGGGGGCATTATGGCCCCCCTTCAGATCTCGGCCATCATACTGTGACAACACTCAAAATAACACATCTTACTGTAAATGAAGTGGTTAGACCAAGTGGCAATTCCCCTGATATTACAATGTTTCATTATAACAAGCATATTACTCTGGTCACGAGGACCTCGTTATAATGAGAGTCCACTGTATGTATAAAACCATGATAGCATTTCTGATTGTACAGCTTATCAAAAATATACATGATTTTTTTTTTTGGGGGGGGGGGGTGGGGAATTACTTCTAATTACATAACAAACTCTGCATGTGCAGACTAATTATTATGATGTAATGGGAATTTCTCTATGACATCACGCAAGTACTGTTACATCGGTTATTGCATGATGTCGTGGGGGAATTCCAATTACATCATAATGATTAGTCTGCACATTCAGACAGTTATGTAATTATTAGTAATTTTTACCCCCAAAATCATGTATATTTTTGATAAGCTGTACAATCAGAAATGCTATCATGGTTTTATACATATACTCAACAAACAAAATGACAGTATAATTGTTTTGCCACCTCTCGTGGTACCAATAATTGGTCTGGCCCATGGACTATATGGGGAATTATTTACCCTTGTGAGCCCTTTAAATGATGCTACTAGGTGGGACTGAGGGTGAACTTTGACATCAAAGATTTTCAAAGTTTGAGTGCGCCCTCTATGAGAAAGAATCACATCTCAGAGACAATTTGTTTCTTAATCTGTAGAATAAGTTTGGGTCTAGTTTTCAGGTAATTAGCCTTCCAATGCCCCTTGAAAATTTGCAAAATAAGCTTTGAGAGCCCTTTTCATGGCCCACTGCATACAAACGCAAAGTCACATCACCCAAATACACTCAACAAAAAAAGAAAGTGGACACTTTTTCAATTCAAATTATATCATATACTAACTCAATAGATGGCAAGTGTCATATATCATATGAAAGAGAAATTACTCCTTTATAAGAATAACTGCAAGTTATGACCATAGACTTCATGCCTGACTGAACACATTCATTGAACCATGGCAAGGTTGAAAATCAAAAATTGCAAAAATCGCACCAAAACACAGCAATCAATGAGAAAAAGCTTTCAATGGAGAGACATGCTTGTCAAAAGAATTAGAGTTGTTGTAAAAGTTTCTGTCACCTGTCACCCCTCCCTCCACTTCCACAGAATCAGGGTACCTTTGCTCGTTCCTCGATCATCACATGAACCACCACCCCCACCGATCTTTTGAGAAATGTAGGCTTATACCTGGGAGTCTCACTAGATCTGGTATGGTAATTGGTAACCATAGCCTTTGCAAAAGCATGCATTATTGGGCTTTTTCGGGAAATCTCGAGACAAACACCGCCGCCACAATTATTTCCCCAAGAAAAAGGAGAACAAACATGCTACCGCTTAATGTGTTCCAAGGGGGTGGGGACAAATTTCTCGTGATCTTGGAGTTTAAAATCACCGCCTTATGTCTGAAATTGGGAATATGTGATTAGGATGCTCAAGTTCCATGCCAAATTGCTCTATCATTTTAAGGGAAAAGAAGGTTGGATGTCGTAAAGAGTATTAAGATTTTGGTTAATTTCAGTAATCAGGAGGATTACTAAACTGTGAACATGGTGAAAATCATGCAAACTTAAAACACCAATGCTAATCCCTTCGTTAGGAAAGCCATATTGAAAGAATCTTTATATTGTGTTTGTCCATTATTTTGCAATTTTTGATTTGTGACCTTGTCTTTGTTAATTGAATGTGTTCAGCCATGCATGAACTTCAAGGTCATAACGTGCATTTATTCTTACAGAAGATTAATTTTCCTTTCATATGATATATGACACGTACCAACTATTACATTAGTATATGATATAATTAGAGTTGAAAAAGTGTCCACTTTCTTTTTTGTTGAGTATACTTTCATTATGTAAACAGGAAAAAGTTCTCTGAGTTTCCAAGAAATTAGCACATCTCATTTAGATCAAATACAGCAGCCTTGCAAAATGACAGATTTTCACCAAAGGCATTTATCCGACCTGCCATTAGTTGCTAGGGCAGCCTATGGAATAGCAACTTTTTGTTTATAGGAGGAAAAATTTCAGATTTTTACATGAGACATTTTGGGGTAGATATTGTGCGAATTTCACTAAATCTGATGAGGTGGGGTGGCATTTTGTTTAAAGAATTGTAAATTTGATGTAAATTGACCCATATATAAAAAATTGGGGGGGGGGGGGATTTGCAGCTTAAATCTCCTATAGATCCGCAATATGGTTGCAAAATTCACAGGAATTTATTCAGAAATTTTCCATGGGAATTTTTGGAAATTTTCCGGAAAAATGTGGAATTTCTGCAACATTCAATTCGCATTGATTTAATATTTAAGCATATTAATCTGATAAGTCTGTTATATGAAGATAACCCTATATTTCCTCCCAAATTATGTGCTTTTTATAATGGTCCCATAGAATCACCAATAAATAAATAAATAAATAAATAAATAAATAAATAAATAAATAAATAAATAAATATATAGAAAAACAAATAAATTAGTATAAATGTGCAAACTTCATGATACAATGTTTGTATTTACATGTACTATTATTAGATATACTTTTGTCTCCCACTCATGATTACAATGAAAAGAAAAAGGAAGACCAAGAAAAGAGAGAAACAAAGAAATTATTAGTTAACATTAGAGGAAATTTTATGTTATTGAGTACTTGGAAACGTGTAATTTGGGATGAAATAGAATAAGGACATTTGAATCTACAAGCAAATATAAGTTACTACCTACAGTTAACTCTGCATAAGTCGAAGTCGCATAAGTCGAATAATCGCCTAAGTCTAATACCAAATCCTGGCCCCTACTCTTTGTTTTCTTTTGTTTTGGATCTTTCATAAGTCGATTTTGCCTAAGTCGAAGCTATTTCTTTGGTCCCCACAGATTCGACTTATGCAGAGTTGACTGTATAAATGATCGACATACAGTAGAACACACCACGCTGTGGAAAGACATTCCCATAGACTTATTAAACATCAACATACCTATGGAAAGGAGATGGTTATTTCCCAAGGTTTGGGGGTTTGGGGGTCAAAATGGAACTGAAGAAGGAGCAATTAGTTGATTACTGTGGCATGAATGCAGCATCGTGAACCAAGACTATGCACAGTTGCACACAAACATATATTTGCACTGCTCAAAAACATGATTTTGTATTTTCCAAGGAAAGTTTCCAAAATTCCTGGAAAGTTTCCACCCCTTTGCAACCCTAATCTGCAATATTGTTGCGATTGTGTTTCTCAACTTATTAAATTTGAGACCAGTTCCGTGAAACCATGTTACATGCATGCATCATGCATGTCAACCAAACGTGCCCAATTTCTCGTATCCTATGTAGGAATAGACAACTAGTAGTTGATGTGCGTAACTAAAGATGTTACATTGTGTACAAATATTTTTCTGTTTTAACTATTTTAACTCAGGCCAGTCAACTATGCGCGCCTATGACAGCGTGAAAAGGACTTGTGAAGAAGCCAGTCTTAGAAGTCCTGAGAGGATGACTAGCGTAAACTTGAGGAAATACATGGCAACCTTGGTTCAAGTGTTAAACTTGAATGACAATGAAATGGACTGGGTGCACAGACATCTGGGCCACTCCAAAACGGTCCACATGGAGCACTACAGACAGCTCTCACCTTACCTTGAGAGGGTGCAAGTAGGTAAGATACTCTTAATGCAGGATCTGAATCTGCAGAAGAACAATATTGGTAAGACGTTACAAGACATGACCTTTGGCGAGATCTTGAAGAAAGCGGCCTCAAGAAAGAGTATTACAGATGAAGATGGAGAAACCTCTGCTGGTGACCTACCTCAAAAACGGAAGGCAGATGAAGACCTCACAGACATGGAAGATCCTGAGGGTATTGATGTAGATATCGAGGGAGTAAATGAAGCTCATGAAGGTGAACTGCCTGCTCATGTGAAGACGAAACACAAGAAGATGACTCATGAGGGTGAACTGCCTGCTCATGTGAAGACGAAACACAAGAAGAGGAAGGTGAACAATACTCATCCTGTGCCACGATGTCCATGGACTCATGAAGAGATGAACGAACTTAGAAAGTACCTCTCAGGAAACTTTGCATCAAAGGTAACACCTGGTAGGAAAGAATGTCTGAGAGCTATTCAAGCAAGCAGTGAGAATAACGGCACACTTAAACGGCGACACTGGCATTTAATTGTAAAAAAAATGTCAGCTGTGCTTGCAAAATTGAGAAAGTAGGAGATCAATTATAGGCCGTGGGCCGAGGCTCTTTTTTCTTCAATTTCGTTTACACCTTCTCGAGATTTTATGTTGATACATGTACTTTGATAAAAATAATAAAGCTATTAAAATTTGGAAATGTCTTGTTTCCACCAACACAAGTTGCACATTAACAAGAAATGCAATTTAGAAAGCCATTTTCGCCAACGTTCAAATATTTTGCATAGCAGTTGTGACTTGTTAGTACTTGCGAGCATGCAACTTGCCATACATCGCGTAGCGGTATGTACAGCACGAGACGTATCCCATTGGTGAACTCCGTCTCTGATTGGTCAATGTTGATCATCCTCTTTCGCCATTTTCAAGATGACTTTGCTAAAATTTATGTTAAATTATTGCAAATTGTAGGCTAATTTGCAACATTTAGAAGGGGGAACAAGCAAAATGTCATTTTCATAATTTTACTGTAATTATTAGGCCAATTATTCTTCCTCCTGAAAAAAGTGAAACGAAATTGAAAAACAAGGCCTATTTGGTGGCTTGGCCCATGGCCTATTATAGAGCATTGACAACATAGATCAAGGAAGAACAGCAAACATACATGCAGTTATTTTATTTTGATCCAGACTGTGTCCAACAACTCTGTTATAGTAGAAGAATTGTGTTCATATTTGTGACAAAATCAATCAAGTACAACCACTTGTTGCCAATGAACATTATTGAGTATCTGCTTTTAAAGTTCCAGGTATGTGTAAGCAGGTATCTTAATCGTATAAACTGAAATACTTGACTTTGCCTCTGAAATATCAAAATGCTTCATAGTTCATGACATATGTTTTTGTCATGACTTGTCTTTGAAAACTCATCAGCAAAGTGATTTTGAGAATTTTGATGGATTTCTGCATTTGAAGTGAATTTTGTTGTGGATTTGTGAATTCTAAATGATTTTTGATATTTGGAATCTTTTCCTGGTTATTGAATTTCAAAGTTTCAATTTACCCAATGTACAAAAGAGTGTGTTTTGTATAACAAAAACATAATTATAGCTGTCCAACAACTCTGTTATAAATAGTAGAAGAATTGTGTTCATATTTGTGACAAAATCTATCAAGTTGCACCACTTGTTGCCAATGAACATTATGGATAATCTGCTTTTAAAGTTCCAGGTATGTGTAAACAGGTATCTTAATCGCATAAACTGAAATGCTTGACTTTGCCTCTGAAATATGAAAATGCTTCATAGTTAATGACGTATGTTTTTGTCATGACTTGTCTGTGAAACTCATCAGCAAAGTGATTTTGAGAATTTTGATGGATTTCTGCATTTGAAGTGAATTTTGTTGTGGATTTGTGAATTCTAAATGATTTTTGAAATTTGGAATCATTTCCTGGTTATTGAATTTCAAAGTTTCAATTTACCCAATGTACAAAAGAGTGTGTTTTGTTTACAAAACAAAAACATACTTATAACTGTCCAACAACTCTGTTATAGTAGAAGAATTGTGTTCATATTTGTGACAAAATCTCTCAAGTTGTACCACTTGTTGCCAATGAACATTATGGAGAATCTGCTTTTAAAGTTCCAGGTATGTGTAAACCAGTGTTGTGCTCCTCGAGCCGGTCCTTGGCCTCGAGGACCGGCTCGAGGACCGAAAGTCGGTCCTTGGTCCTTGGCCTTGGCCTCGGAGGCAAGTCCTTGGTCCTTGGCCTTGGCCTCGGAAAATTTTCAAGTCCTTGGCTTTGGCCTCGCCTCGGAACATTTTCCAAGTCCTTGGCCTTGGCCTCGGAGTCAAGTCCTTGGTCCTTGGCCTCGGGTTGCTGGTCCTTGGACACAACACTGGTGTAAACAGGTATCTTAATCGCATAAACTGAAATACTTGACTTTGCCTCTGAAATACTAGTATGAAAATGCTTCATAGTTAATGATGTATGTTTTTGTCATGACTTGTCTTTGAAAACTCATCAGCAAGTGATTTTGAGAATTTTGATGGATTTCTGCATTTGAAGTGAATTTTGTTGTGGATTTGTGAATTCTAAATGATTTTTGATATTTGGAATCTTTTCCTGGTTATTGAATTTCAAAGTTTCAATTTACCCAATGTACAAAAGAGTGTGTTTTGTAAAACAAAAACATACTTATAACTGTCCAACAACTCTGTTATAGTAGAAGAATTGTGTTCATATTTGTGACAAAATCTATCAAGTTGTACCACTTGTTGCCAATGAACATTATGGAGTATCTGCTTTTAAAGTTCCAGGTATATGTAAACAGGTATCTCAACTGCATAAACTGAAATACAGTTAACTCTGTATAAGTCTAAGTCACATAAGTCAAATAATCGCCTAAGTTGAATGCCAAATCCTGGCCCCTAGTCTTTGTTTTCTTTTGTTTTGGACCTTTCATAAGTCAAATTTTGCTTAAGTTGGGGCTATTTTTTGGGTCCCCACACATTCGACTTATGCAGAGTTGACTGTACTTGACTTTGCCTCTAAAATAAAATGCTTCATAGTTAATGAGTGACGTATGTTTTTGTCATGACTTGTCTTTGAAAACTCATCAGCAAAGTGATTTGGAAAATTTGGTTGGATTTCTGCATTTGAAGTGAATTTTGTTGTGGATTTATGAATTCTTAATGAATTCTGATATTTTGAATCTTTTCATAGTTCATGAATTTAATCAATTTACCCAAAGACAAAACAGCGTGTATGGTAAAAAAAAAAAAAACACCTACTAATAACTGTCCAACAACTCTGTTATAGGGGAAGTATTGATTTCATATTTGTGACTAAATGTATAAAGTTCCACCATTTGTGGGCAATGAACATTATGGAGAATCCACTTTTTGATTTCTTATACTTGACTTTGCCTCTGAAATTTAAAAAAATGAAAATGCTGCTGAGTTACATGACCTTTTTTTTTTTTTTTAGTCATAATGACTCTTTGAAAACTCATCAGCAAAGTGATTTTGAGAATTTTGATGGATTTAGTTCATCTCAGTCAACTTAAAAATGTTGAATAAAACACCATTTTCTGTTGAAAATGCACAAAAATACTGAAAATTTCTGGGAATAATAATGAACTGTTAATGAAATTATAAGTTCTTAGTGTTGAAATGGTCCTCCAAACAAAGCCATCAAGACAATAATGTGAATGTTTAAAATTTGCCAAGGTAGCAAAAAGTCACCTTTTCAAAAAGTGTACACTTCACATAAAATCACTCATATATGTAAATGTAATGTACATGTTTATATGTGATACTTTGATACATAAGCACACCTCTTGAGCAAACTTTTAACCAGTCAGAATTCGAGGCTGATCAACTTTTGATGCTCAAATTAACTGGATGCACCTTGTTTGGTCTGTTTGTAATTCTAAACTTGAGAGTTTCCAAAAATCTGAAGTTCAGGGAATTATTTTTAAAGTAGACATGGTGTCCCAGAAAGATTGTTACCAAAATAAGTTTATTACAAGGCTATAAATGACTGATTGAAATTATTGTTTATAGCATTTGATAGAAAAACACTTTAAGTTTTATTTCACACAAATTGATCATCAATTTTTGTTAGGCATTTTTATTCTATGGCCATTTTCCCGAAAAGTTGTGATTTGGAAAATCTGCTTCTTTTGCGATGGAAATTATACTTGACTGAAGAGTTACATTCATCACTAAGCTCCCCATTGAACTGGCTACTTAGGAATGTGAAGGCTGTACCATAGTCTATATAAAATGCTGACAAAGAAGTATTCATTCTTTATATACATCTTCTGTGGGCTTATTACAGCCTTCGCATTCATAAGTATCCAGTTCAATGGGGAGCTTAGTGATGAATGTATCTCTTCAGTCCAGTATGATTTCCATTGCTAAAATAGCAAATTTTCCAAATCACAAGTGTTAGGAAAAATGGCCATAGAATGAAAAGACCTGAACGAAAATTGATGATTATAGTGTTAAATAAAGTGCTATCCTATCAAATGCTATAAACAATATTTTCAATCAGTCATTCATTGCCTTGTAATAAAGAGTTAGTTTTGTAAAATTCTTTCTGGGACTGAGAAATCCAAATAATTGAAACTTAATGTTACAAATTTTCTTCCCCCCAATGACCTTAAATTTAATGGCGTGTTTACATCACAAAAACGGTTCCATAGAACTTTTTGAAAAGAATACCAAAATCGTAGGCATAGTTATCTATGTTTTACTATAGTTACATAACTAAGGTTTCCTAATAATAATTGGTAGCTTTCTGATAATTTGTTCTTTTGAATATGACAAGCACCAGTGACTGTCTCTATGGCTACACAAGGACTTACAGATTTTTACCTAAATGTACACGTCACTGATTGTACAAGTTTGCTACCAGTAGAATTCATGAAATACTTGTGGAAAAAAGGGCTTGTAGAAAGTTCATTGTTTTGTAAAAATTTATTCAATTCACATGAATGCTTGCACAAAGAAAGTATAAAGTCTAAAAAAAAAATTGACAGTGAATGATAGAAATTTGTCTTCTGCAGAATGGACATGGATTTGCATGGAATTACATTTGCATTTCTGTTTAATGTTGAAGAATATAAAGTTCTAAGTTCTACAAAATGTCTGAGAAGAATTAATGTTCATGTTTTACATAATGTTCATTACTTTTCAAGTGTGAAGTTTGCAATGAATATGTTATTGATCTATTACAGCTTTTGAGAATAAAGTTTCAAGTCGGGTTTAAATTACATATACTCTATTTTTTTCTGTCAATTATGCTAGATTACAATACATTTCCCTTAAACAAGCTGCGCGAAGCAATAAAACTACCAATTGACAACATTTAATCTAAAAAAAAGAAACATTGTTGATCATAAATTTAAATTTTTCCAATGTTGAAATGTTTCATGTTGTGAAAATTTTGTTTTCAAAGTTGATAAAACAAACATACTTCCGAAAAGGGCTGAATCTGCTGAACATAGTAGAAAAGAGATGACGTCACATGATTGTTAATATCTGTAGCAGACAGCGTCCAACACTAATATGCACATTTCCAGTGCAATGTTGTTTTTATTTCAGAGATGAGTTTTTGTTTTGTTTTCAATTTAACTTGAGAAATACAGGGAAACTCTGTTATAACAAGCTCGTATATAACGAGGAACTGCTTTTAATGAGGTGATTGTCTCGGTCCCGTTTTCATTTACATGTTGTTCAATGGAAAGAAATGCTGTTAATAACAAGCTCGGTTATAGCGAGATTTCCCTATTAACGGGGTATTTTCCTCAACCCATTAACAAACAAAAACATAAAATTGCCGTTTTAAAAAGAGGAAAAGGAACCAAATTCTAAATTTTTGTGACACAAAACTTGCCAAATCAGTTTCAGAGCGCACATGGCACTTCATTGCAATAGCTGGCCACGCACAGCTCCCAAACCTTAATTTGTTAATGATGTCACTGACTCATCTGCAATTGTGTGTGTGTGTGTGTGTTTGTGTTTGTAAAGGATACACACTACTGCACATTACATTGACCTGTCACACAAAGCCAGGCCCCCATGCAGAGAGCTACTCGATGAAAATTACGAGGATGATGGAGTATGTTGCTGTGACTTTCAAGATCTAGTTTTTTTGTTTTGTGTTTTACATTAATTTGGATGAGTATATAAATGAAAAATAATCAGCCCTGTGTTCATAATTTTGGTGCAGAAAGTCAAGTCTTGTGTGGCAGAAAGATATTATTATTTAAACCTGTCCAAGTCAAGAAAATCAATTCTTGTGTGCCAGGAAGACAACATGTATCCCAGTCAGAGTCATGCAAATCAAGTCTTCTGTGTCAGAAATACATCATCTATGCCTGTCAAAGTCAAGAATGTCTTGTGTGCCAGAAATACAATCCTATCTATCCCTGTCCAAGTCGATAAAATCAAGTCTTGTGTAGCAGAAAAACATTATCTTCCCTTCTCCAAGTAAAGCAAATCAAGTCTTGTGTGCCACAAATACATTCAGCCCAGTCCAAGTCAAGAAAATCAGGTCTTGTGTGCCACAAAGACAATAACATTTCCCTGTGTCCAAGTTTAGAAAATCAAGTCTTGTGGGCCAACAAGACATTATCTCCCGCTGTCCAAGTCCAGAAAATCAAGTCTATGTGCCAAAATTACATTATGTACCCCTGTCCAAGTCAATAAAATCAAGTCTTGTGTGCCAACAAGACATTGTCTCCCCCTGTCCAAGTCCAGAAAATCAAGTCTTACGTGCCAGAAATACATTATATACCCCTGTCCAAGTTAAGAAAATCAAGTCTTATGTGCCAGAAATACATTATGTACCCCTGTCCAATTTAAGAAAATCAAGTCTTGTGTGACCACATGACATTGTCTCCCCCTGTCCAAGTCCAGAAAATCAAGTCTATGTGCCAAAATTACATTATGTACCCCTGTCCAAGTCAATAAAATCAAGTCTTGTGTGCCAACAAGACATTGTCTCCCCCTGTCCAAGTCCAGAAAATCAAGTCTTACGTGCCAGAAATACATTATATACCCCTGTCCAAGTTAAGAAAATCAAGTCTTGTGTGCCCACATGACATTGTCTCCCCCTGTCCAAGTCCAGAAAATCAAGTCTTATGTGCCAAAATTACATTATGTACCCCTGTCCAAAGCAATAAAATCAAGTCTTGTGTGCCAACAAGACATGTGCCAAAATTACATTATGTACCCCTGTCCAAGTCAATAAAATCAAGTCTTGTGTGCCAACAAGACATTGTCTCCCCTGTCCAAGTCCAGAAAATCAAGTCTTATGGGCCAGAAATACATTATATACCCCTGTCCAAGTTAAGAAAATCAAGTCTTGTGTGCCCACAAGACATTGTCTTCCCCTGTCCAAGTCCAGAAAATCAAGTCTTATGTGCCAAAATTACATTATGTACCCCTGTCCAAGTCAAGAAAATCAAGTCTTCTGTGCCCACAAGACATTGTCTCCCCCTGTCCAAGTCAAGAAATTCAAGTCTTGTGTGCCAACAAGACATTGTCTCCCCCTGTCCAAGTCCAGAAAATCAAGTCTTGTGTGCCAACAAGACATTGTCTCCCCCTGTCCAAGTCCAGAAAATCAAGTCTTGTGTGCCAACAAGACATTGTCTCCCCCTGTCCAAGTCCAGAAAATCAAGTCTTGTGTGCCAACAAGACATTGTCTCCCCCTGTCCAAGTCCAGAAAATCAAGTCTTGTGTGCCCACAAGACATTGTCTCCCCCTGTCCAAGTCAAGAAAATCAAGTCTTGTGTGCCAACAAGACATTGTTTCCCCCTTTCCAAGTCCAGAAAATCAAGTCTTATGTGCCAAAATTACATTATGTACCCCTGTCCAAGTCAAGAAAATCAAGTCTTCTGTGCCCACAAGACATTGTCTCCCCCTGTCCAAGTCAAGAAAATCAAGTCTTGTGTGCCAACAAGACATTGTCTCCCCCTGTCCAAGTCCAGAAAATCAAGTCTTGTGTGCCAACAAGACATTCTCTCCCCCTGTCCAAGTCAAGAAAATCAAGTCTTGTGTGCCAGAAATACATTATGTACCCCTGTCCAATTTAAGAAAATCAAGTCTTGTGTGACCACATGACATTGTCTCCCCCTGTCCAAGTCCAGAAAATCAAGTCTATGTGCCAAAATTACATTATGTACCCCTGTCCAAGTCAATAAAATCAAGTCTTGTATGCCAACAAGACATTGTCTCCCCCTGTCCAAGTCCAGAAAATCAAGTCTTACGTGCCAGAAATACATTATGTACCCATGTCCAAGTTAAGAAAATCAAGTCTTGTGTGCCCACAAGACATTGTCTCCACCTGTCCAAGTCCAGAAAATCAAGTCTTATGTGCCAAAATTACATTATGTACCCCTGTCCAAGTCCAGAAAATCAAGTCTTCTGTGCCCACAAGACATTGTCTCCCCCTGTCCAAGTCCAGAAAATCAAGTCTTGTGTGCCAACTAGACATTGTCTCCCCCTGTCCAAGTCCAGAAAATCAAGTCTTGTGTGCCAACAAGACATTGTCTCCCCCTGTCCAAGTCCAGAAAATCAAGTCTTGTGTGCCAACAAGACATTGTCTCCCCCTGTCCAAGTCCAGAAAATCAAGTCTTGTGTGCCAACAAGACATTGTCTCCCCCTGTCCAAGTCCAGAAAATCAAGTCTTGTGTGCCAACAAGACATTGTCTCCCCCTGTCCAAGTCCTGAAAATCAAGTCTTGTGTGCCAACAAGACATTGTCTCCCCCTGTCCAAGTCCAGAAAATCAAGTCTTGTGTGCCAACAAGACATTGTCTCCCCCTGTCCAAGTCCAGAAAATCAAGTCTTGTGTGCCAACAAGACATTGTCTCCCCCTGTCCAAGTCCAGAAAATCAAGTCTTGTGTGCCAACAAGACATTGTCTCCCCCTGTCCAAGTCCAGAAAATCAAGTCTTGTGTGCCAACAAGACATTGTCTCCCCCTGTCCAAGTCCTGAAAATCAAGTCTTGTGTGCCAACAAGACATTGTCTCCCCCTGTCCAAGTCCAGAAAATCAAGTCTTGTGTGCCAACAAGACATTGTCTCCCCCTGTCCAAGTCCCGAAAATCAAGTCTTGTGTGCCAAAATTACATTATGTACCCCTGTCCAAAGCAATAAAATCAAGTCTTGTGTGCCAACAAGACATGTGCCAAAATTACATTATGTACCCCTGTCCAAGTCAATAAAATCAAGTCTTGTGTGCCAACAAGACATTGTCTCCCCTGTCCAAGTCCAGAAAATCAAGTCTTATGGGCCAGAAATACATTATATACCCCTGTCCAAGTTAAGAAAATCAAGTCTTGTGTGCCCACAAGACATTGTCTTCCCCTGTCCAAGTCCAGAAAATCAAGTCTTATGTGCCAAAATTACATTATGTACCCCTGTCCAAGTCAAGAAAATCAAGTCTTCTGTGCCCACAAGACATTGTCTCCCCCTGTCCAAGTCAAGAAATTCAAGTCTTGTGTGCCAACAAGACATTGTCTCCCCCTGTCCAAGTCCAGAAAATCAAGTCTTGTGTGCCAACAAGACATTGTCTCCCCCTGTCCAAGTCCAGAAAATCAAGTCTTGTGTGCCAACAAGACATTGTCTCCCCCTGTCCAAGTCCAGAAAATCAAGTCTTGTGTGCCAACAAGACATTGTCTCCCCCTGTCCAAGTCCAGAAAATCAAGTCTTGTGTGCCCACAAGACATTGTCTCCCCCTGTCCAAGTCAAGAAAATCAAGTCTTGTGTGCCAACAAGACATTGTTTCCCCCTTTCCAAGTCCAGAAAATCAAGTCTTATGTGCCAAAATTACATTATGTACCCCTGTCCAAGTCAAGAAAATCAAGTCTTCTGTGCCCACAAGACATTGTCTCCCCCTGTCCAAGTCAAGAAAATCAAGTCTTGTGTGCCAACAAGACATTGTCTCCCCCTGTCCAAGTCCAGAAAATCAAGTCTTGTGTGCCAACAAGACATTCTCTCCCCCTGTCCAAGTCAAGAAAATCAAGTCTTGTGTGCCAGAAATACATTATGTACCCCTGTCCAATTTAAGAAAATCAAGTCTTGTGTGACCACATGACATTGTCTCCCCCTGTCCAAGTCCAGAAAATCAAGTCTATGTGCCAAAATTACATTATGTACCCCTGTCCAAGTCAATAAAATCAAGTCTTGTATGCCAACAAGACATTGTCTCCCCCTGTCCAAGTCCAGAAAATCAAGTCTTACGTGCCAGAAATACATTATGTACCCATGTCCAAGTTAAGAAAATCAAGTCTTGTGTGCCCACAAGACATTGTCTCCACCTGTCCAAGTCCAGAAAATCAAGTCTTATGTGCCAAAATTACATTATGTACCCCTGTCCAAGTCCAGAAAATCAAGTCTTCTGTGCCCACAAGACATTGTCTCCCCCTGTCCAAGTCCAGAAAATCAAGTCTTGTGTGCCAACTAGACATTGTCTCCCCCTGTCCAAGTCCAGAAAATCAAGTCTTGTGTGCCAACAAGACATTGTCTCCCCCTGTCCAAGTCCAGAAAATCAAGTCTTGTGTGCCAACAAGACATTGTCTCCCCCTGTCCAAGTCCAGAAAATCAAGTCTTGTGTGCCAACAAGACATTGTCTCCCCCTGTCCAAGTCCAGAAAATCAAGTCTTGTGTGCCAACAAGACATTGTCTCCCCCTGTCCAAGTCCTGAAAATCAAGTCTTGTGTGCCAACAAGACATTGTCTCCCCCTGTCCAAGTCCAGAAAATCAAGTCTTGTGTGCCAACAAGACATTGTCTCCCCCTGTCCAAGTCCCGAAAATCAAGTCTTGTGTGCCAAAATTACATTATGTACCCCTGTCCAAAGCAATAAAATCAAGTCTTGTGTGCCAACAAGACATGTGCCAAAATTACATTATGTACCCCTGTCCAAGTCAATAAAATCAAGTCTTGTGTGCCAACAAGACATTGTCTCCCCTGTCCAAGTCCAGAAAATCAAGTCTTATGGGCCAGAAATACATTATATACCCCTGTCCAAGTTAAGAAAATCAAGTCTTGTGTGCCCACAAGACATTGTCTTCCCCTGTCCAAGTCCAGAAAATCAAGTCTTATGTGCCAAAATTACATTATGTACCCCTGTCCAAGTCAAGAAAATCAAGTCTTCTGTGCCCACAAGACATTGTCTCCCCCTGTCCAAGTCAAGAAATTCAAGTCTTGTGTGCCAACAAGACATTGTCTCCCCCTGTCCAAGTCCAGAAAATCAAGTCTTGTGTGCCAACAAGACATTGTCTCCCCCTGTCCAAGTCCAGAAAATCAAGTCTTGTGTGCCAACAAGACATTGTCTCCCCCTGTCCAAGTCCAGAAAATCAAGTCTTGTGTGCCAACAAGACATTGTCTCCCCCTGTCCAAGTCCAGAAAATCAAGTCTTGTGTGCCCACAAGACATTGTCTCCCCCTGTCCAAGTCAAGAAAATCAAGTCTTGTGTGCCAACAAGACATTGTTTCCCCCTTTCCAAGTCCAGAAAATCAAGTCTTATGTGCCAAAATTACATTATGAACCCCTGTCCAAGTCAAGAAAATCAAGTCTTCTGTGCCCACAAGACATTGTCTCCCCCTGTCCAAGTCAAGAAAATCAAGTCTTGTGTGCCAACAAGACATTGTCTCCCCCTGTCCAAGTCCAGAAAATCAAGTCTTGTGTGCCAACAAGACATTCTCTCCCCCTGTCCAAGTCAAGAAAATCAAGTCTTGTGTGCCAGAAATACATTATGTACCCCTGTCCAATTTAAGAAAATCAAGTCTTGTGTGACCACATGACATTGTCTCCCCCTGTCCAAGTCCAGAAAATCAAGTCTATGTGCCAAAATTACATTATGTACCCCTGTCCAAGTCAATAAAATCAAGTCTTGTGTGCCAACAAGACATTGTCTCCCCCTGTCCAAGTCCAGAAAATCAAGTCTTGTGTGCCAACAAGACATTGTCTCCCCCTGTCCAAGTCCAGAAAATCAAGTCTTGTGTGCCAACAAGACATTGTCTCCCCGTGTCCAAGTCCAGAAAATCAAGTCTTGTGTGCCAACAAGACATTGTCTCCCCCTGTCCAAGTCCAGAAAATCAAGTCTTGTGTGCCCACAAGACATTGTCTCCCCCTGTCCAAGTCAAGAAAATCAAGTCTTGTGTGCCAACAAGACATTGTTTCCCCCTGTCCAAGTCCAGAAAATCAAGTCTTATGTGCCAAAATTACATTATGTACCCCTGTCCAAGTCAAGAAAATCAAGTCTTCTGTGCCCACAAGACATTGTCTCCCCCTGTCCAAGTCAAGAAAATCAAGTCTTGTGTGCCAACAAGACATTCTCTCCCCCTGTCCAAGTCAAGAAAATCAAGTCTTGTGTGCCAGAAATACATTATATACCCCTGTCCAAGTTAAGAAAATCAAGTCTTGTGTGCCCACATGACATTGTCTCCCCCTGTCCAAGTCCAGAAAATCAAGTCTTATGTGCCAAAATTACATTATGTACCCCTGTCCAAAGCAATAAAATCAAGTCTTGTGCCAACAAGACATGTGCCAAAATTACATTATGTACCCCTGTCCAAGTCAATAAAATCAAGTCTTGTGTGCCAACAAGACATTGTCTCCCCTGTCCAAGTCCAGAAAATCAAGTCTCATGGGCCAGAAATACATTATATACCCCTGTCCAAGTTAAGAAAATCAAGTCTTGTGTGCCCACAAGACATTGTCTTCCCCTGTCCAAGTCCAGAAAATCAAGTCTTATGTGCCAAAATTACATTATGTACCCCTGTCCAAGTCAAGAATATTAAGTCTTCTGTGCCCACAAGACATTGTCTCCCCCTGTCCAAGTCAAGAAATTCAAGTCTTGTGTGCCAACAAGACATTGTCTCCCCCTGTCCAAGTCCAGAAAATCAAGTCTTGTGTGCCAACAAGACATTGTCTCCCCCTGTCCAAGTCCAGAAAATCAAGTCTTGTGTGCCAACAAGACATTGTCTCCCCCTGTCCAAGTCCAGAAAATCAAGTCTTGTGTGCCAACAAGACACTGTCTCCCCCTGTCCAAGTCCAGAAAATCAAGTCTTGTGTGCCCACAAGACATTGTCTCCCCCTGTCCAAGTCAAGAAAATCAAGTCTTGTGTGCCAACAAGACATTGTTTCCCCCTTTCCAAGTCCAGAAAATCAAGTCTTATGTGCCAAAATTACATTATGTACCCCTGTCCAAGTCAAGAAAATCAAGTCTTCTGTGCCCACAAGACATTGTCTCCCCCTGTCCAAGTCAAGAAAATCAAGTCTTGTGTGCCAACAAGACATTGTCTCCCCCTGTCCAAGTCCAGAAAATCAAGTCTTGTGTGCCAACAAGACATTCTCTCCCCCTGTCCAAGTCAAGAAAATCAAGTCTTGTGTGCCAGAAATACATTATGTACCCCTGTCCAATTTAAGAAAATCAAGTCTTGTGTGACCACATGACATTGTCTCCCCCTGTCCAAGTCCAGAAAATCAAGTCTATGTGCCAAAATTACATTATGTACCCCTGTCCAAGTCAATAAAATCAAGTCTTGTGTGCCAACAAGACATTGTCTCCCCCTGTCCAAGTCCAGAAAATCAAGTCTTACGTGCCAGAAATACATTATGTACCCATGTCCAAGTTAAGAAAATCAAGTCTTGTGTGCCCACAAGACATTGTCTCCACCTGTCCAAGTCCAGAAAATCAAGTCTTATGTGCCAAAATTACATTATGTACCCCTGTCCAAGTCCAGAAAATCAAGTCTTCTGTGCCCACAAGACATTGTCTCCCCCTGTCCAAGTCCAGAAAATCAAGTCTTGTGTGCCAACTAGACATTGTCTCCCCCTGTCCAAGTCCAGAAAATCAAGTCTTGTGTGCCAACAAGACATTGTCTCCCCCTGTCCAAGTCCAGAAAATCAAGTCTTGTGTGCCAACAAGACATTGTCTCCCCCTGTCCAAGTCCAGAAAATCAAGTCTTGTGTGCCAACAAGACATTGTCTCCCCCTGTCCAAGTCCAGAAAATCAAGTCTTGTGTGCCAACAAGACATTGTCTCCCCCTGTCCAAGTCCTGAAAATCAAGTCTTGTGTGCCAACAAGACATTGTCTCCCCCTGTCCAAGTCCAGAAAATCAAGTCTTGTGTGCCAACAAGACATTGTCTCCCCCTGTCCAAGTCCAGAAAATCAAGTCTTGTGTGCCAACAAGACATTGTCTCCCCCTGTCCAAGTCCAGAAAATCAAGTCTTGTGTGCCAACAAGACATTGTCTCCCCCTGTCCAAGTCCAGAAAATCAAGTCTTGTGTGCCAACAAGACATTGTCTCCCCCTGTCCAAGTCCTGAAAATCAAGTCTTGTGTGCCAACAAGACATTGTCTCCCCCTGTCCAAGTCCAGAAAATCAAGTCTTGTGTGCCAACAAGACATTGTCTCCCCCTGTCCAAGTCCCGAAAATCAAGTCTTGTGTGCCAACAAGACATTGTCTCCCCCTGTCCAAGTCCAGAAAATCAAGTCTTGTGTGCCAACAAGACATTGTCTCCCCCTGTCCAAGTCCAGAAAATCAAGTCTTGTGTGCCCACAAGACATTGTCTCCCCCTGTCCAAGTAAAAAAAATCAAGTCTTGTGTGCCAACAAGACATTGTCTCCCCCTGTCCAAGTCCAGAAAATCAAGTGTTGTGGGCCAACAAGACATTCTCTCCCCCTGTCCAAGTCCAGAAAATCAAGTCTTGTGTGTTGAAAAAAAAAAAACAAATCTTGTGTGGCCAAAAGACATTATGTACCCCTGTCCAAGTAAATTAGAAAACCATGTCTTGTGTGACAGGACATTATCTTCTACGACTGTCCAAGTCATGAAAATCAAGTTTTGTGTGGCAGAAAGACATTTCTATCTAAGCCTGTCCAAGTCACAAAAATTAAGTCTTGTGAGTCAGAATATTTTTATTAAAGCTTTCCCATGTCCAGAAAATTAATGCTTGTGTGCCTGAAAGATATTATCATCTACCCCGAAAATTACCGCATTTGTACCCAAATCTGTTGTGTGAAATGATGCAGAAAAATGTGTCTCATCATGTCCGCTCTTTTAGATGAACACATATATATGAACACATCATGAAAGAAACACACAAGATATATCTTTATTAAATTTTAGACAAACACACAGGAAGTTGGGAATTAAGACACAGAAATAGTCTTTAAAAGGAAAAAATGAAAAGACACACAAGACACCCACATTTTTAGACACACAAGACAAAAGTCTCACAAGCATACTGTTGTTAGTAGTAGCGTCCGTCCGTCCGTCCGTCCGTCCGTCCGTCCGTCCGTCCGTCCGTCCGTCCGTCCACAGTTTTCAAAATGCTTCTTCTTCGTTATTTTTCAACCGATTTTGATTCTGATTGTTTCATAAGATAGGGCTAGGAGGGGGATTTAAAACTTCTACACAGAATCGTGAAATTCATTATATATGCTAATTTATGCAAATTTATTCGAAATCACAAAAAATGCTTCTTCTCCTTCATTTCTTGACCGATTTTGATTTGGTTTGCTTTATCTGGTAGAGCTAACTTTGGTACACTAAACTTCTACACAGAATTTTGAAATTTTTCTCCATTAATTAATTATGGTAATTTATGCAAATTTATTCCAAAAATCACAAAAAATGCTTCTTCTCCTTCATTTCTCGACCGATTTTGATTTGGTTTGCTTTATCTGGTAGAGCTAACTTTGGTACACTAAACTTCTACACAGAATTTTGAAATTTTTCTCCATTAATTAATTATGGTAATTTTTTATTTATTTATTTATTTTTAAATTTTTTATTATTTATTTTTTTTATATATATATAATCATTTATGATTACTCCTTGCAATTATTTATATATTGGAAGAAACCGAAGCTGTATGTATTAGTTTACTTCTCGCTTATATATATATATATATATATATATATTTTTTTTTTTTTTTTTTTTTTTTTTTTTTTTTTTTCCCATGTCCCTTCTGGGGCGTCAAATTTATATTTTTTTCACTCTAATTTTTTTTAAATTAATTTTTATGTCCCTTCCAGGGCATCACATTTTTATTTTTTGACCAGTTGAAAAGTGTACCTGAAAGTGTACATGAAATTTGCGATATTTGATGTTGCGAGATGCCGGATGAGCGCTACGTCATTGACGTTCTGGTTTTATTATTAATTGCATTCTTTATTAATTACACAATAATTTGCAAAGTGTTGGACATCTAATATCAAACAATGGTACCAAAACAGTCTGTGTTGTTCTTTGCCTTGTGGCCCCTTGTAACCAAGTTCTTCTGTATACTGCAAACAAACTCCACAAGTGGGATGTACTGTTGCAGGCACATGGGGTTATTGGGTGTGTTCACCTATTTAAATTGGAGAGCACATGGTGGGCCTTCCGGGTGAAATCCAGCTTATTTATCTTACTCAAATGTTTTGTCCTACTCCCAATTCAAAGTATTTAATAAATAACTACACCTTTAAACATGGATTTCATGGAAAATGGAGCTTTTTAGATACATTACTGTAATTGGATATGTTGTGGCACAATTTCATACAAAAATACATGGAAAATATAATTTGTTCTTTAGTTATTTACTTTCATTAATCTCTGGTGTATTTTAACTCAATTTGGGTGTTTATTTTTGGTGTTTAGGTGAAGATGTTCCCAGAATCCCCCAGCAAACTGCAAGCCATGATCAACCATCATGTGACAGCATCGGATGTGGATGTGGATGAGGAGCTACTGCGAAAGTTCAAATTTGTAGAAAATGTTATTCTTCTCTTACATTTTCGGCCGTATGTTAATCGTTTTGAGGTGTCTACTTTTGCTGTTTAGGTCAAGATGTTCCCAGAAACCCCCAGCAAACTGCGAGCCATGATCAACCATCATGTGACAGCATCGGATGTGGATGAGGAACTAGCTGTGCAAGTTCAAATTTGTAGAAAATATTATTTGTTCATTAATATTTTTTCTTCTCTTACATTTGCAACCGTATGTTAATCGTTTTGAGGTGTCTACTTTTGCTGTTTAGGTTAAGATGTTCCCAGAAACCCCCAGCAAACTGCGAGCCGTGATCAACCATCATGTGACAGCATCTGACGTGGACGAGGCGCTGCGCAAATTCAAATTCGTCGCAAACAAACTGGATAGGAATGGCTTAACCAACTAGCAGGTATATCACAAGGAGAGCAGTGAAACCCTGTTATAACGAGCATCTTTGTGCCATTGAATTTACCATTTAATAACAGATATATCTTTATATCAGGACTTAAAAACAAAGCACATAAAACTCTGACTTGGACTTTATATCAGCTACCTCGTTACAACAGGGCTCTGTTTCATAAAACTTTTTCAGTTGTTGTGTCCGATTATTGCAACATGGTTGCAGCTACCATGGCAACAGGTAAAGTGCTCGATGCTGATTGCAAACGTTTTATGAAACGGGGCCATGAGCCCGTTATAAAGAGGTTCCACTGTAGTTACACCACAAGTCTGATCAAGCACGTAGATCGTGCATAACCAAAATGAGTTTGTTGTGTGAAAATTAAAGTACAATCATGTTGCACAATAAAGGGTCTGCAGCTGCTAGACTAATGTGTCTCTAAAACAGACATTGATATTGGCATTATATCTTTTGTAATATCTTGATGACTCAGTTTTAAGAGCTTTTGTTCTTGGAGATGATAACTTTATTTTCACCACAATTTTACACACTGTAAGATTTGTAGTCTTTTATCTTGCGTTTTGCAATCAGTTTTTTTCAATCCCCCAACAAGTGGCTGGAGGCACTTTTTGTTCATGTAATAATCATAATTTTCAGTTCTTTTTTCAGTATATTGTGGTAGTGCATGTATAAGTTGCAAAGAATATATTGAGGGTTGTAGTAAAGGTGGGTTTGAATGGCTAAAGACAAAAGGTGCTTTATGAAATGTTCATAATGTGATCTTGCGACAAAACTGTTTTTTATTCCCAGGTAGTCAGAATACTTCATATTATGTAAAATGTGTATTCCTTTCATTATTATTTTCAATAGATTATAATATATTAGATTATATATGACCCAACTTTTACATTTATCTACCAGTAGAACAAGTATATGTATTTGCATTCCTTCATTATTTTCAATAGATTATAATATATTAGATTATATTTTACCCATCCTTTGCATTTATCTACCAGTAGATCAAGTTTATATATGGGCAATTCCACGGTTAGTAACGTTACATTTAGAGCATATTTTCATAACATATTCTACTATAACACCACCATCTATTCATTTTAAGTCACAATCATGTTACAACATGTTCACCCACCCTAGGTCTATAATAAAAAAAAAAATGAACACAATTGAAATAATATTCGCGTCGCCATGGCAACTTTTATTGTCGGTTAGTAACGTTACAAAAAAAGGACATGGGAAAAAAATCAATGTTTTCAAATGAGAAGTCTTCTAAAACCTTAGATAATTCCAACTAAGTGCCTTATTCATTTTACTTCTAGTTAGTTGGCACATGTTTCAGCCAATAATTAAAGCATCTTGACTCATATTTTTTTCATTAGGCTCCAAAATCATGGTTAGTAACGTTACGGTTAGTAACGTTACACTTTGTCCGTGCAAAGGTAAAAGTTACCAAACATCATTTTTTTACCCTCCCTTCGCCTCAAAATCACAAGTAATACTTAGGAATTACAAGTAAATCAACATAACTATCCATATTACTCTTAACTTTTGAATTCTTTAACTAGAAACTCTTAACTCACAACTTGAAACATGAAAACTGTTTGAAAACATATCTTATCCGATACATTCCATAGTTCACCAAAGTTCATCAAGTGGTAGGTTAATAATGCATAATTTGTAATACCAGTTAACTGTTTATTTGCAAGCATTTAGATTCAATATTTGTAGTATTTTAGCAGGCAAATATTGAGTAGAGATCTATCAATCCAAATGGTCATTTGTTGACTTGTTCAATAATCCAATTAATGTTACATTTGGATTCTTAAAAAACTTTAAATAGTACTTTGTTCATAGTATCAAATTCAAATACATGTAGCTTTGTGTAAATAAAATAATTATGTGTGTTTTAATACAAAACTCATTGGAGAGATAGAATTCTAAAAAGAGATGTTTGTTTTGTAGCTAGTTTCTTCTTGATTTGGAGCTGTTTTTGCACACATTTTGGTAGGGAATGTTCTTGCATCTTTTTCTCCTCCCAGCTCCTCTTCATGGTAACTGCTTTCTTATCTTTGTACTCCTCATACTTGCCAGTCCTCTTCAAGTTCACTATTGATTTTGCTTCATGACCTACAGATAGAAAAATAAATAAAAACAAAATATAATGTAGAACTAAAAGATAGGCAAGTAGTAATTAAATAAGATGAACATTTTCTGCATCATATTGCAGAGTAGAATACTTGAATGAGTGTTGGAAAGTTCCCACATGACACAAACAAATGAGATAAAACAATTGTTACAAATATAGTATACCTGTAAAAAATATTTCATTCACACAATTGGTTTTAAGATTCTTGTTGTATCCCTTAGAAGTTTTCACTAAATTAAAATACTACTTTTTGCAAGTGCTTCATCACTAAAGATGTTTTTTTTTACATACAAGTTTCTATGGCAACCGACATGGCTAATCATAATGCACCCCTAAAAACACACAAACATAAACATCTCTGGACAGTGTAATTACATTAAATATACACTTGTAAGTTTATGTAATCCATTACAATATATTTGTTTTATATCAATATATTAGTTTTCACTGTAAATACAATATATATCATTATCATTAATCAGTGTAAACTGTACACAGTGTATTCAGTACAACGAAATACCTTGATATATAGGGTATAAATGATAATTAAGATTATAATTACTACAATAATTCAACTTACCAAAGACAGGTCGCTGCTCGTCAAAGTAGATTCAACTATATTTTCCAATGACTACTTTCCAGGAGAAAGATTTATGAGGAGTTTACACTAAAATACTGCTCGCGCTGAACATCAGATACTGCACATGTTCTTGCATAGAGCATAGATATGAGATGCTGCACACATGGGATGCTGCGCACATGGTTGAATAACTCACATTACTTTTTAAAAATTGATCATCCATTGTTCTAAAGTGGCCTCTTTTGTCTTACTTTACATATCCTTTCACTCACTTTTGATTAGGGCCAGCTTATAAGTGTCTCTTTCACTGTTGTTATGGTTAGTAACGTTACACTCTGTATCATAGACTGGTTAGTAACGTTACATGGTTAGTAACGTTACAGATTTTGACTGCTTATAATTAATACATCATATAATATTTGTAAAATTTGTTCCTTAATTTTGATAGAGCATTGCCTGGAAGAGAAAAATTTGAAGTAGGAATATTATAAGGCATTGCATTCTCTCTATAGAAAAATAAATCCATGTTTTGGTTAGTAACGTTACATGGCATACCAATGGTTTTTAATTTCACTCACTGTTGGCATAAGCAACTCAGATTCTTAATTTTGCATGATAAATATATTAGAGCATTGTACTCACTAAATAAATATAATAAGTTTGTAAGGTCTTGTGTATTTTCATGCTCATAATGGCTTAATCAACTTTTTCTTAACTTACATTAGAAATAACACAGGAAAATACAACCAATATAAATTCGCTATTTTAACCCACTTTTACCACAGTCAAAGCAAAATAAATAACCTTTCCAGTAATTTTGATGTGTCTTTAATCATATACAACCAAAAAATGTAAGAAAAAGACACTTTGAAATTTTGGGGTCATGTCCACCTAATCATGGAATTGCCCATATGAACCATGTGACGTTGCTTGTGTGTGATTGATGATTAGTGACTGAGTTTCACTGTTCATGTTGTATAGTCATGGTTGCAGGTGGGATGTCTGACCAGAATGTCATCATCAAACCCCCCTCTCCCCAACCCAAAACCTTACTGCCTGAAAATTATGTGATTTTCCAATAAACTTGTGAATTTTGCACCAAATATTATGATGGTTTTTCAGAAATACTTGTTGATTTTGCCCAAAATGAATTAATTTGACAGGAAATTAGATGTTTTCTCCCAATATAAGACAATTTTGTCTGAATTTAAGGTGCCTTTTTGCCCAAATATCTGCCTTTTAAAATGGGGGAGGGGGCTGCAGCTCCCAGACTCTCACTTTGTATGTGTATGTGATTTAGTTGTAGGTACATTTTTCGCCAATACAGTAATAGTGTCTAGTTACCAAAGACAGCCTCCAATTTTACAAATACTTTGTGTGTAATATGCAGTATGCTCAGTATTGTAGCTCATTAAACCTGTCTATGATGACCACCAAAGAGACATCAAAATGGTCTTTGTAAACAGGTGGTCACTGAAGCAGGTTGGACTGTAAATGGCATGAAGTAAAATTGTAATAAAATGAGGCAAAAATGTTATAATTTCTTTCATAATTAAATTAAGATTGCCAGGTTATTCATATTATAGCAAAGAAAACTCCAATGGAGTATTCAGGGCCCATATTCATGGAAGCCTGCTAGCTTAGTTCCTTGCTAAGTCTATTTTGGATGATGTGGCCCAGAATTAAACACAAGATATTTTAGTTGCTAATTAGGTTTAACTAAGTGTGTACCCAAGGCATACCAATTTAACCCTAGTTGGGGACTAGAAAACCTGTTTGTTGCTCAATAGACTGTGTCATTTGAAATCACGGGCGTCGATCTGTCATTGATACCCATTGATCAGGGGGGGATGATCCATTCATCCATCCCCCCCTGATGAATGGGTATTACGTAAGTATCGACGCCCATGTTTGAAATACACTTAGCAAGGAACTAAGCTAGCAGGGTTTTATGAATATGGAGCCAGGAGGATTACACTACCAAGTACCATCAAAAGGAGTTAAAGGCCACATATACCAGTAGATGAATTTTGAATCCAGGTACTAGTAGTATGACACCCATTATTTTATCAAGCAGTATAATGCAGCATACACCATGTACTCAATGTTAAATGTAACATGTATTACTGGGAAAGCTGGAATTACTTTTTCTCTTTCGCTGGTTTTAAAAAATGTAATTGAATATAAATAATCTTTGAAGTTGGTATTTTTATGCTGTAAAAAAGCTGTAGATGTGCCATCAATGTAAATTATTTTTAGTACATTGAATGACTTTTAGTATTGTATAGTAATTACCCATCAGTATTATTGAAGTTCAATGTGACATAGATGAAAATAATGATCTGTATTAAAATTAGTCCGGCTATTTCTGTAAATATTTGTGTTTGTCTTTTGCATGACTATTTGTTTGTGTTAGGGAAAGAATTAATATAATTTATTTTTCAGGGGCTTCTTTTCATGCCTGCATGAAAATACCACTCTAAATACTTTTTGCATTAAAGGGTACCACCACCCACAAATAATATTCTTATAAATGAAAGGTAACATCTTTAGTATTCCATTCCATCAACAAGTTCACAAAAATATGTTTCCAGAAAAAAGTAAATATAATTGGAAAACCCATCACTATTCTAAAGCATGCATTCATGGGTCTGCATGTACGAAGACTACTTTGCCCAGAGCGAAAGAATCGTCCGGGATTCTATTGTCTCCAAACGTACGTGTGAATAGCATTGGCGCACTTGCAAATGTTTGGCCCGTACGGAACCAGGAAATAGTAGTGGTTCCGTAAGTGGTGGAAATTAATTGCTTTGTTTATGAATTACACAACCCTTTGCAAAATGTTGGGTATCTATTTGATATCACAAAACGGTACCAAAACATATAATTATGTGTTGTTCTTTGCCTGGTGGTCCCCTTTAACTCTATGCAAATTTACGGGGGCTCTTTTGGCCATTTCAGGGGCTAATTTGCCCTGAGCACTGGTTTGTGTAATGTTTCTTGCTTGTTCATAAGTGATGAAGATGTGATAATTTCCTGCAAATGTTTTTCTTTGTTAAACAATAATTGTAAATACACATCAATAACAATTTTCATGAACTTTTTCAGTCTTGTCAATTGGTTTTAAAGTTTTTCTTAAATTCTGGTGTAGATATTTTAACTAAATCCCATTAATTTCCATGAAATTGGTACCAGATATAAAACCTCTGCACACATGTGTTAGAAAATGCACTAATGATAAAGATATTGATATAATTTTTAGGGTTATCCCCTAAAAATTCACAATCCCACGCAAGTTGTAGCCGGACTGGTTTTCAGTGCTACTCCTGTGAATTTGTGTAATTTTGTTGTGGTTCTCACTACACAATTAAACAACCAAAACAAATCAGTAAAAGTTTCATTGCCAGAACTCACTAGAGTGGGTCCTCATTATAAAGAGCTCTGATATAACAAAACCCTCATAACTAGGTAATTTTACTGGTACAGTAGAACCTTGTTATAAAGGGCTTTGATATAACAAAACCCTCTTATAACAAGGAAATACAGTGAAACCTCATTAAAAGGAGCTCTGATATATAACGACCCTCTTATAACTAGGTAATGCAGTGGGACCTCGTTATAGAGAGCTCTAAATAACACAAGGCGATAGCCGTAAAGTGTTTTGAGCTTTGAACTACTTATGTGACCTTTGACCCCAGAATATCATGGAGGCCAATGTAGGGCATCTACCAATCACGTTTGGTTACAAACAGATGCAGGGTTGGAAAGTAATCAACCCTAATAGACTCTTGCAGGTAAAACTTCACATTGACCTACTTATGTGACCTTTGACCCCAGAATATCATGGAGGCCAATGTAGGGCATCTACCAATCAAGTTTGGTTACAAACAGATGCAGGGTTGGAAAGTTATTCAAATTTTTGTAAGCCAGATGGACCGACGGACGCAATTTGGATCCCTTAGTCTCCCTCCACCTACGGTGGGCTCGAAAAAAACCATATAACTAGGCAATTTTACTGGTACAGTAGAACCTTGTTATAATGAGCTCTGATATAACAAAACCCTCTTATAACAAGGTAATTTAACTGGTACAGTTGATGGAACCTTATTTATATTGAGGTCATTGGGACCATGAAAATTGCCTCAGGTATCTTGTTGTATCAGGGTAAAAGAACAGAAAAATCATACAAACTGGGACTATCAAAATTGCCTAGTTATAAAAGTTTTTTTTAGAAGACCTTTATGAGCTCTTATTTTTACCCCCTCTATTTTTAAAATTAATGCCTTTTCAAAAGAACTGTTTCACCAATTTTACGAAGAAACTAAGGGCTTTCCATAATTGTTAAGTCAAATTTAGAAGAGTTATGTTCAACAAGTATAACAAGATACCTACAAGGTAATTTAATTACATGGTGCAATCCATGCAAGCTCCTTGTTATAATGAGGTTTCACTGTATTATCTTCAAAATGACTCCCAAAGTTGCAAATTAAGAAACGACACCTTCATACTCATTTCCATACTACATGTGTATACATTTGTTTTATTGATATTCTATATTATGTCCACTGTATGACAAGATGGGAAGACCACTTGTCGACGTATACAGCACACTGCAATAAAAAGAACATGAAATTATACACAGGTAAATGTACACTTCTGATTCTTACACCAGTTTACAACTGATTTCTTAACCTGAAATTTAAAAAAAAGGAAATGGTAATATATATGTGACCGGCTATAGCAAAACCCTGCATTTGTTGGTAATTCATGTTTTGAAGAAATGGGCATTTTAAGTTCACATAATGTGTGTAAAAGACTTATGATTGTATGATTGAAACGATCATATCTTCGCCATTTATTGACCAATTAGGCCTTTCTAATGGTATGACAATCTACAATTTGATTTGTTACAGACAAGTGCAGGGTTTTGTTATAGCCGGTCACATATACAGGGTGGCCCAGAAATAACGGAACGGGGTGCTTGCTATAATGAAGACACATGATGCCCGTCATAGCAACTAGTTACGTTCAATGCGTGCGCCATTGTTAGTACCCTTTCTTCTCTATACACAGCTGAACGCACACTCACAATGGCGCATGGTTGATCGTTACTCGATGCAGTATGGCGGGCATCATGAGTCTTTAGTATGGCAAGTACCCCGTTCCGTTATTTGTGGGCCACCCTGTATAGTACCTCGAACATCATGCTTACTTAAAAATTGATATACATACTTGTAAATAGGAAATACCTGAGGAACTGACAAGATGTATGGGATTTTCATTAAAATATTGTTAAAATTGCAGAATTATTTACTTGTATTGTATAGTACAGAAATATATTGTGCATAGCGAGCTAAAAGGGGATAACTAAAATTGCTTGATCGTGCATTATTTAACGATTTACTATTAAACAAATAATTGTTATCATGGGGATTTTAGTAGGAGTGGAACGTGCATGCAATACCAATTTGTGTGTGTGTGTGTGTGTGTGTGTGTATGTGCGCATAATGTCTGCCAGGATGCATTGCTCACAAGGGAGTTGAAAGTTCACATTCAAGGCAGATTATTTCTAGTTGATACAGGTTAATAAAAGGGAATTTTGGAGTTGCATGCTCACTAGTGAACATCGGATGACATCGTTCGCTCCCTGCTGGTCGAGTACAACGTCAAATTGGTTTCTATGTCGTATTCAACTAAAACGTACATTACTAGTCCACTAGGAAACATTACAAATCGAAAAGATAGTTGATACAGGTTAATAAAAGGGAATTTTGGAGTTGCATGCTCACTAGTGAACATCGGATGACATCGTTCGCTCCCTGCTGGTCGAGTACAACGTCAAATTGGTTTCTATGTCGTATTCAACTAAAACGTACATTACTAGTCCACTAGGAAACATTACAAATCGAAAAGATAGTTGATACAGGTTAATAAAAGGGAATTTTGGAGTTGCATGCTCACTAGTGAACATCGGATGACATCGTTCGCTCCCTGCTGGTCGAGTACAACGTCAAATTGGTTTCTATGTCGTATTCAACTAAAACGTACATTACTAGTCCACTAGGAAACATTACAAATCGAAAAGATAGTTGATACAGGTTAATAAAAGGGAATTTTGGAGTTGCATGCTCACTAGTGAACATCGGATGACATCGTTCGCTCCCTGCTGGTCGAGTACAACGTCAAATTGGTTTCTATGTCGTATTCAACTAAAACGTACATTACTAGTCCACTAGGAAACATTACAAATCGAAAAGATAGTTGATACAGGTTAATAAAAGGGAATTTTGGAGTTGCATGCTCACTAGTGAACATCGGATGACATCGTTCGCTCCCTGCTGGTCGAGTACAACGTCAAATTGGTTTCTATGTCGTATTCAACTAAAATGTACATTACTAGTCCACTAGGAAACATTACAAATCGAAAAGATAGTTGATACAGGTTAATAAAAGGGAATTTTGGAGTTGCATGCTCACTAGTGAACATCGGATGACATCGTTCGCTCCCTGCTGGTCGAGTACAACGTCAAATTGGTTTCTATGTCGTATTCAACTAAAACGTACATTACTAGTCCACTAGGAAACATTACAAATCGAAAAGATAGTTGATACAGGTTAATAAAAGGGAATTTTGGAGTTGCATGCTCACTAGTGAACATCGGATGACATCGTTCGCTCCCTGCTGGTCGAGTACAACGTCAAATTGGTTTCTATGTCGTATTCAACTAAAATGTACATTACTAGTCCACTAGGAAACATTACAAATCGAAAAGACACTATTAATGCCATTGAAAAGCACAACAATAGCAAAGATAATCATATCAGGCACTAGATAAACCAAAACATCATTATAATAATTAAGAAAGAAAATTAAACAACGTTGATTATGACAGCCTTGCCATACGGCTTGAAATATTTGCAAGACATTCTGCCTGGAATTACAGCCATGAATTCAATAATGAACTCAAAAACACATAAAACATTTAAATTACAGGTCTACACCAATTAAACAGTACCTTCATATAAGCCGTGATACCAGTCACAGTGACTTGATACAAGCTAGCACACAAACTCATGTCGAGCTTTAAAAAAAAGTGCAATCAATATCCTAACTGCAACTTAAAATCTCCATATAATGCAGCATTAGGGGTGGGTAAAATAGTGACATGCTGCAAACTTTTAAGGGTTATACAAATTATGAAAAAGATGATATTGTATTTAGTGCTCCACATTACCTTTTTTCTAGTGGCCCCTTAGGCCACCAAAGTCTTAAATTTTCACATTTCTGGTGGCCGAAAAAAAAAAGAGAGAAAAGAATACACAAACAATTATCTTTAAACAGTAACCAACAAACATTTTTTCTGCAAATGATTTCAATAAGAACAGAATAGATTTTTGACCGTCTAATTTTGTACTTGTTTGCATGCACATTATATGTGTACGAATTGCTGATGCATGTCCAAATTTTGGGTTCTTTTTTTCTTCATTTGTTGGTAGCCCTGGGTTGAGCCTTGTTGTATTCATGTTTTCCAAATGTCATGATTCCTGATTGTACTTGCCCTACAAGGTCATTTCTTGACTAAAATTGTCATTCATAATTCTTTAGAAATTTCAATAAATTAACTCTTTGCATCAAAATGTGATAACAAACGTGATGGGCATTTCCTGTATTTAATTAAAGAAGATACAAAGAAAATCATAATGGAATGTAATGAATACAGAAATTAAATCTTTTTAGAATCATTGAGACGTATGATTGTCATATTGGCACTAAGCAGAAAATAAGCTCATTTGTTATTTCTTCACAAATCGGGACATAATTGCTAATTAAGAAACAGCAGATGTAGAAAGGTAATCATGTTCATTTAAAATGAAGCAAGAAAAGGAAATAATGCCTCCGTCCACTTCAATGTGCAGGCATAAAAAGGGGAGGCAAACTATTCAAATATTGAACAATTGTCGCAAAATTATAAAATTATGCAAAATACAAGCTTACCTACCAAATGAAAACGAGAAATATAAAAAATGTATTTACATATGTATAAAATATTATATAGGTACAAAAAGTGACACAAATGAATAACAACATTTCATTGACAAAATTTTTAAAAATGAGTAAAACAGAAGTAAATATTCTCCTACATCATGGTGATTGCGACATGCTTGATTCTCCGTCGCTCGTCGACATTTGGCTGCCAAACAGCCTCCTCCCCTGCTTGACGGCCTTGTGCGATGCGTCCATGGTAACGGGGGTGTGTACGCTGTTGTCGTTGATCTTGCTGGGGCTGAGCTGGTAGCAGCCGCGGCAGACAGCCATGTACTTGTCTGCGCCTCCGATCACCTCCAACTGTCGTGAGAAGTAACAAAGAATGTGTAATACAACAACCATTTAGCGAAGACAAATTATTGTTTTCACCGTAGAATTATAAGGACAACAACAATACTATTAACAATTCAATTAAATTTAATTTAACTCATAACATCTGAGAGGACCTCTTATGATTATGATTGCTATTTGTTGATAGCAATAAAGCCTTCCTATTGATTTATAATCTTTTTAATAAGGCTTACATGACTTACCCTTTGTGGTAGCCCGAGTACCAATGGCCACCAGAAATTTGAATTGTCTACCAACGAATTAGGATCTACAGCGCACAAGTCTGTGGCAGGAGTCTATCCAATCGGTCATTTTGATTTTTGACCATCTGAAAGAAAAGTTTGAGAGCCTTGACTTACCGCTGTTTCGCAGCCTATCCTCCGTGTGTATGAAGCTTCGTTGTAGCAGTGCATGCACACAGCATTCAGCTTGATTACACTCTCGGCCAGAGGGACTAGATTCAAGATGTCTCCAAAACCCTGCACAACAAAAGAGAAATAGTTGCTTGCCATGAAAAAAATAAATCAGAACATGATTTGCTCTCCAAAGTCATAAGAAGGCCAATGCAGCTTCTCAGAGAGTTCAATTCTAAACAAGCTTCAAAGTGATATTATCATGCAGGCAAGCATGAAAAGAAGTCCCCAAAGCAAAATTGTATGTTCACTGCATCGTTTGTTTATCAATACCTTTAACTTCATCTACCAAAAATTAAAATCAAATCATAGATGATATAACAAATATATATCAGTATAATATGCCATGCAATATCATAAGTAAACATTTCAAGTGTGAGAAATGCAATCGTGAGGTTAGGATTAAAGTGAAAATCTTTATTTCAGTTATTACAGCCACAGAATACCATCATTCCATCATGATTTCATTTACTGTTTCAAAACAACTATTATTTCTTCACCTATTTTATCCAAACTTTTACCGATTTTCCCTTTAAATCAGATTCTTATGGTGAAAACAAGAATTTGCTGGGGTTTCATTACAAGAATAATAAGAAAATTAAGAATGTAAGTTTACCTTTCTTTGGAATGTTCCATCCAGCGCAGCAACAATGATGATTTTACCCAGGTTGGCCATGTCTTCACAGAACTTGACACAGTCTGGAAACTGAGAGAAAATGGAGCAGAAAGAGAATAATAATCATTATTGAAAGCATAACATAACAAATATTTAACTGAATTTAACTGTTATCGTCTGAAAATTAATTGACGATGTACAATTGGCAAAGTTGAAGGTTTATTATACTGGGATCCCTTTTGGTTGTTTTCACATGTAAGTCGAAATTAGATTTTTCTTCTGCTTTCCCAATTAAAATTATACTCATGCAAGATTGCCTTTATTATAAACATACTGAAGTTCTCCAAGTACATACTGGAACAAAAAAGTAAAGTTTTATGTTTTGAAAACATGGGATAAAATTGGACAACATAAGAAACATGTGGCACATGTTGATCTGGGTTGTAAACAGATAGCAATGCTAGAAATTAACCTTTTTGCATGTGGCCCAGTCGGGCATGTACAAACAGATTTGAGTGGCCCAAAACCTAAATCTGGTGGCCCCAAACAAAGAAAATCATAACAAATTCTGTTAAATTTGGTTGCCCAAATGGGCCAGTAGAATTTATGATCAATGAAATTTGGTGGCCCAGAGTTAATTTTTAGTGGCCCCGGGCCAGCGGGCCTATGCTAATTTAGAGCATTGCAGATAGTATCATGAACCTTTTTCTTTCAATAGTACACAGCAATCAGGATTTTTATATTACCCATTGTTCATAATATAGCTTTAAAAAGGAGGATAAACGTGATTCACTTACGAATTGGCCTTCATCGATTCCGATAACCTCACAGCTTTCTGCTAGATCGTTGATAGATGATAGGTTGTTTGCTGCTACTGCCTTGCAAACTTGCCTGGAATAAACATAAAAGCACCTTTAGGTATATAGCTTCTGACTAGTGATAAGTTATTTGGGTTATTTCACAAAATGGTAATCATCGCATGGGGGTTATAGATTAACCTACATTCAGTATTCTTTTACTTTATTTTCTTAATTAACAAATGGCAATGCTAATTTGCTGGTGACTTTTTCCTTGATAATGTACCTTTTTTGTTTGATTCTTTTGCAGCCATTTTGTTTGTTAGCCGATTTGGGGGCTTTGAATAGCTGAAATCAAACAATCGCTGGGACCCCCGCCAGAAGCCTTAGGGCAGGCCCAAAACAGTTCACGCTTTATATGTTCTCGCAGGTTGGAGCCTGTGGCCGAGAGCACGATCATGACCCAGGACAGGCCCTAGTTTCACTGATCTCTAGATATGCTTGTGTAATCCTTTACGGTTGAATGGGCGGTAGTGTGCTCTGCTACCAATGAGTGCTACGTTCTGTTGATTTGTATGTTATTCTAGCATACTGACATCGATGGGTTAGAGCCAATGATGCTAATTTTCTATGGTAAATGTCGCTGGTTCGTAATCGGGCCCCTGCCCCCAAGGGCCACCCTTGTAAAACTCCTGGCTATGCCACTGAATTCAGCTGTCAAGCTGCTATGAATTTGTTGTTCAATAAACATCTTTGAATTCAATTCCTTTCAAAACCTGTCATGAGTAGCGATTCCGTCTTTGTCGTATCTGGTGTCCTTGTCGTACTTGATGAGGAGAGACTCGTAGTTGGCGATCTGATACCTCTTCATTCTCCTGATCAGCTCCGTCCTATGTAAGGAAGGGGTCAAAAAGTGAAGCGGTCAGCATACTGTAGTCCAGGGCTTGACACTACTACAAATATAACATTTCTGTTCAGCAACGAATGAGTAATGTAATTCCTTACACATGCATATTAAATCTCATGTAGAAGTAAGCGGGCAGTTACATTTTATGTTCGGGTAAGTGATAAGTCAATTTGAAAACTTTACTTGCCCGAATGGGCCAGTAGAGGGGAAAAAAGGGTTAATGTAGAGGTTTACCATGAAAAGAATTCCTTCACTAATTGACCCAATGTTAAACTGAGATAAATACAGTTTGGCTATTTACTTGGTATGAAGGAATTTCTTTTCATCAGGGTGGGGGGGGGGGATGTGAAGTTTGTCAATATAAGACAATAGGTCATCCCTTGAAACATTGGCCTCCCTTCAGAATTGATGCCCATGTCAAATATAATTATAAATTGAACTTGCATTTGTTTTTTTGTAAGTTAAATATTGGGTAAAAATTGTTTTCTTTTGTGCTCTTCTTTAAAGGGCATCAAGCGTGGGGATGCTACATAGCGGGTCGCCATTTTGAACTGGGTTAGTTTGCGCGCACCGCATGACACTGAGCTAACGTGCATCACGCACCGTGCGCAACGCGTATGCAAGATGGCGCCGCGCATCTCATTTGACGAATCTGAACTACCTTTAATATATATATAACCAGCATAATAAATGTTTGCCTATTGATACCGGAGACCAATTTTGTAGTACTACTACTACAGGTCTATACTATCATTCCCACTTATAATGCAAGGATAACCATACATAAAAATACTTGATTAAGAATTTAAATCAAAATCAAATTAATCTACATGTATATCTATGGAAATGTTATCTTATAAATAATTTATACTGTAAAGGACATTTGTCGCCTTACTGTTACACAAAGCAATCTCTGCAGTCTGCACTAATTTAAAGCAAAATTTACATTAAATTAAACATGGACTTTTGTCTTTAGAGAACTATTTTAAATTCAAATAACTTCTGAAACAGAAAGATATACTAGTATTGTCTTAGTGCCAGAAAAAAAAACAATGTCATGGAACCTGTCTATAAAGGTTACCCGTCTACAGTGGACACTTTTCTTGTTTCACTTGGGCGGTCTCTATACACAGGTTAGATATGTAAGGGAATCTGTAATATATAAAACTTACGTTTTTCCAGAAAACATGGGTCCAAATATAACCTGTAAAAAGTGGAACATACAAGAGACAATATTAGATTTTCGAATGTATGATTCATTAAGACTAAGAGACCACAAAACATTTCACAAAGATGCATGATTTATTAATTGTTCAATCATTGTCAACATCAATTGATCGATGATAATCATGTTGTCATAAATCTTTCATGGGGCCTAGTAGGCCTACTGCTAGTACAGAGGACTGCATGAAACTTTTTAAACTAGAGGGCAAAAACTAAAAAGGGCGCCAATGCAGTTTCGTACCCCTTTAGTTTTTTTGTTTGATCACTTTGCAATTACTTCAAACTCAACTAAATTGGTTCGTATTACTCACTGCAATTGTTCCTTATCCGGGGGACTTCACCGGCAGATATGCCACTAGCTATGGGGTGACTTGCGAGTGGAGCGAGTACTGTACTCCTGCGGTGTGTGCGCACCGTACCAGTTACATCCGGTACTATGGTGGCTCTAAATCTGAATTGAAATCTGAAAAAAAAAATTAAAAAAACTATCCTATGGTCACCTACTTGATCAATTATTGATCAAGTAGGTGACCATAGGATAGTTTTTTTAATTTTTTTTTTCAGATTTAGAGTCACCATACATCCGGACGTAATGCACTTGTATGCAATTGTATGACGCACCTAGCGACCCCCGGGGATGGTGCGTCATTGGTCCTATGCGAGTCAGATTTCGGGTTACCATGACGTACCCCTGTGTCAAAATTTTGACGGACCATTCAAATACACGACGGTACATACGGTGACTTATGTGACGGACCATCTCTTGATTTTGACGAACCATGACGGTCAACTATCTTTTTCTATGGCTATGCATGCGCACTATGCTTTCTGCACGCGAGCATGCATAGTGACGTGTGCATCATCACCACGCGCGCGTCCATGACGTGACGATCTTTGTTCTGGTTTAATATATTGTTTCATTCATCTGGTCCCGATCCCCGCCGGAACTGCTTTTCTTTGCAATGAAACGGCGAGACAAATGCATTTTTTACTGTTCATTTCACGCATTTTTCGAATTCCAAGTAAGTTAATTTCAACTCCAATATCATTACAATATCAGGCAAAATCAGGCAAAATGACGGACCAAAGGTTGATTTGACGGTACATGCATAAAAAATGTTTTGGTAAATGACCCAACCATGACGCACCATCCCCGGGGGTCGCTAGGTGCGTCATACAATTGATAAGTGCACAACCGGTATGGCGCGCGTGCGTGCGCACCGCAGGAGTACACTACTCTCTCGACTCCAAAGTCGCTGGTAGCTAGTAGAGGCATGGCGGCTCGTGAATTACCGATAACTTTGATTTTAGCGACCCACACTGCGAACTTTTCGGAGCTGCGACGATGCATCATCAGAACCATCGATTGAAGTCATTGAAATTGACTCAAATTTTGTCAGAAATATTACAACAGATCGAGGGAAAAGGAAAAAGTGCAGTGAGTGATACGAACCAATTTGGTTGAGTTTGAAGTGATGCAAATATTAAATAATAACAAAAAAAGGGGTACGAAACTGCATAACTTTAATAGCGCCCTAAAAAGGATTAAGATATTGCATGATTTTCAAGATTTGGGCCGTTACAGAAAGAGATTCAATCGATTGTAAGTCAGAAAATGTATGCGGTTTAAGTTTAAAGGGATAGTTGAGTTCTGGTAAGGAGAGTACAGTTTTAGTGAAACTGAATTTTAGTAACCAAAACCTGCATCATTACATTACAAACTAATAGTTATAACTAGAAAGGAACACAAAATTACAAATGACATAGTAAAGATCATGTTATCATTCAAAAAGAGCCGTTAAAACGTAAGAGGGCGCTCTCTAAACACTCATCGGTTTCAACCATTTTGAATAAAATATTGTGCATGTGATGCTTTGTTGAAATAGTGATTAGATAGAGAAATAACCAACAACTATTTAAATACCTATTTTGTAACTTTTTTGAAAAGAGGAAGCATTTTTTTGAATTTTTAACGGCTGGTTCAAAATTCTCTAATAAACCCGGGGCCCCGGGTTTATTACAAATTGTTATATTTAAAGAATATTGACTGGCCTTGAGGGAGACACGGCAAATATTGCCTGAACTAGATTCATATTGCCCGAGTCGAAGACGAGGGCAATATGGATCTAGTGAGGGCAATATTTGTAGTGTAGCCCGAAAGTCCAGTCAATATTGTAATTATTAACTAATCAGACATCTCGAGCGAACATGCAATATATTAATTTAAAGGGTACAAATTGCACAATTCTTCTAATTATTGAACGATGTTACTTCAAGTTTTAACCAAAATGCATACATCTTCAACCCAGTTTGTAAAGAATCATTACTTAGCTAGCGCGTAACACATTATTACGTCATAATTAGACACGCGCAAATCATTAATAAACGCGCGTTTGATTTTGCGCAGTCATAATTATGCTGTTAATTAGCGCGCCTTCATACTCGGATATATTATTGACCGGCAAATTACACACAAAATCCCATTGACTTTTCTGAGCGGTCAATATGATTTTGTCTATTGGTTTACTGTGTGATCATATTGACCGGCAAATTACACACAAAATCCCATTGACTTTTCTGAGCGGGCAATATGATTTGTTTTCACCCCTAGTTTTGTTGGCCTACTTAAATTGGAGGGCAATATTGTTTTAAAATTGCCCTGCTCAGATGTCTGCTATGGTTAATAATTATGGATATTTCAGCCGTTTCTGAACCGATTTTGATCAAACAAAGATGATTTTATTGTTTAATATTATGCTCTTTCAAATTTTACACTCAGTTTTTCATTACCTCACAAACCGATTAAGTAGTCTAGCGCCCTCTCTACCAAAACTCAACTTTCCCTTTAACCAATCAGATTTGCTCATTTAGGAATAGATCCGACTTAATTGTAACATACAATCAATTTTTATCTCTTTCTGCAACAGGGCCATTGTCATTGATGATTGTGTTCTATTTCTAAATTCCCAATTCTAATATTAGTTGAAACATGCAAATTTTCTGACTTACAATTTAATCGTAAATTCCAATCGATCTCTAATCTGCAATGCCAATAAACAATATGGCAATGGGGCCTTGGGCTTGGCATATTTAAATAATTTATGATTTCCATGATGAATGAATGTAGACTATTTGTCTTCTTTAATTATCTAGCCGGTAATTACAATACAAATTTCAGATTTACCGACACTGCACTGACTAGACTAGAGTCTACAGTAGACAGTTAACACTAACAGCTATTTAAGCCAATTATTCACCAGGAACATGTCCATGGCCATCATGAAAATATAAATAAAGTTTATTTGAAGAAGGGACATAAAAATTAACAAAAATAAAAATTAGAGTGAAAAAAATATAAATTTGACGCCCCGGAAGGGACATGGGGGAAGAAAAAAAATTAATTAATTTAAAAAAATAAATAAATAAATAAATAAATAAATCAATCAATCAATAAATAAATAAAATAATTTTAAAAATAATTAAAAAATAATAAATAAATAAAAAAAATTTAAAAAATTAAAAAATTAAAAAAAATAAAATAAAAAAATAAAAAAATAAAAATAAAAATAAATAAAAAAATAATTAAAAAAAATAATTAAAAAAATAAAAACAAAAAAATAAAAAATTACCATAATTAATTAATGGAAAAAAAATTCAAAATTCTGTGTAGAAGTTTAGTGTACCAAAGTTAGCTCTACCAGATAAAGCAAACCAAATCAAAATCGGTCGAGAAATGAATTGAAGGAATGAAGGAGAAGAAGTATTTTTTGTGATTTTGAATAAATTTGCATAAATTACCATAGATAATGAATTTCATGATTCTGTGTAGAAGTTTTAAATCCCCCTCCTAGCCCTATTAGATAAACCAAACAGAATGAAAATCGGTCAAGAAATGAGGGAGAAGAAGCAATTTTTGCTATTTTTGGAATAAATTTGCATAAATTACCATAATTAATTAATGGAGAAAAATTTCAAAGTTCTGTGTAGAAGTTTAGTGTACCAAAGTAAGCTCTACCAGATAAAGCAAACCAAATCAAAATCGGTCAAGAAATGAAGGAGAAGAAGCATTTTTTGTGATTTCGAATAAATTTGCATAAATTACCATAGATAATGAATTTCACGATTCTGTGTAGAAGTTTTAAAGGCATATATGCGTGGGTTATTAGACGCGTGGATCCATCTTGCGCACTTTTACGCACGGTACGTAATCCCCATTGGCTCAGTTATAAGTAGCGATCGCAAACTGTCCCACTTCTGAATACCCGAGTCAAAAATACATTAAAAATAGTCGCGTTCGGAATGTTTGTACTAGTCGAATGGAGATCCATCAGAGATGTTTACGAGCGAAAATATCACGTAACACGCTTAACCGCAACCGACTTCAAAGTGCCGCCGTTTGATGGCTAGGTGACAGCGTGAGAAATTTGTTTGCTGCATGCAATTTCATAAGAAGGCCTTTGTTCAGATATTTCGAAGCACCTCTCTTCGATCGATCCAACATATATCTTGAGTTTACCTCGAGAGATTACGGTGGAGTCGAGTTGGAATTTGCTGACTACCCTTTATAACCCACGCATATATGCCTTTAAATCCCCCTCCTAGCCCTATCATATGAAACAATCAGAATCAAAATCGGTTGAAAAATAACGAAGAAGAAGCATTTTGGAAACTGTGGACGGACGGACGTACGGACGGATGGCCGGACGACGGACGCCACGCCATGGCATAAGCTCATCGGGCCCTTCGGCCGGGCCGGATGAGCTAAAAAAAATGTAGACTTTTTATTTTGATGTTTGTCAATTGTTGATTTGGATTTTAGGATGTTGGTATGCCATCGGGTCCTATTACCGGATACCAGTTCTTTACGCCATGCAAACGATCAACATGAAGAACAGAGATATGAATAAAACACAAATAAGTGATCTATATATTCTCAAGATAAAGAATTGATAACTTATTTCGTAGAAAAAAGCGGCAAATTACGCAAATTGAACTTTTACGGCACCCTTTCAAGAAAGCAGAATTTTTTGTCGCGCACAAACCGGGTTGTATTAACCGGACGCACCAAACGTGAATGTTTTGCATGGGAATGTCATTGACATGCGCGCTGCCACTGGTGCGCGGCAAAACGCGCGTATAAGGCCTCAGGGCGCTTATTTTCTTCGGGAAATGGTGGAAAATGTTTGCTAAACATCCATTTATTATCCTCCGTTAATGCCGACTTTCAAATTCAACTTTCGAAATTCAAACGTTTTTCCTATATGGAATTTGCATGTACGGTAATACAACCCGTTCGGTATTGCAACCCCTTGCTCTTTTTAGTTTTAATATCAAAATTACAAACATCACTTTCACAATTTTCTCAATATTTTTGTATTCAAAAGGGTTTAAAACACCCAATTCAATTGTATAGTAACTTTCTAGGAAGTTCTACGAACACACGATTGAAGATCAATTAAGATCCCGCGGCAAGATGCCAAGCGCGGGCTGCCTGCGCGTGCTGCCCGCAGCCATCGCGGTGAGCATTCGTGCCCGATAAGCCAAGCCCAAATTAGACGGTTATCAACAAAACAGTTGGCTCACCTGAATTTGCCCTTTCTTTCCATTTTGCATTCTGCCCCCGTCGATAGAGTTAGTGCAGGACATCATGGTGAATATTAAATGAGGTAGAAAATAAAGAAATTAACGAAAAAGTCAGACCAAAACGGCTTCAAAGTTGAAATTAAACTGGCGGACGTGGACTCAAGTTACTGCGCCGAATTTCGCGGAATTATAATTAAGAGCGGAATAATACAAATTTGGAATTTGGCGCGCTTCGTACAAAAAGTACAAAAAGCTTTACAATGCGATCCACACCAGGGTTGCCAGATCGCGGCTAGTCTTGACGGCCAGACTCTTTACGTTTCACGGCCAAATTCGGCCAAACTTTTTTTTTCACGGCCAACTTTCACGGCCAAATATACCCCCATGCAAAATCTGTAAAAAGTCAGGCTCTCGACACACTGTCATACATTTCCCAATGTTTAAATAATGCCTATGATATTGATTTAACAGATCTTAGTAAGAAAACGGCAAGATTTAGAAGAAAAACGGAAAACAAGCCCGGGGGGGGGGGGGGGGGGGGGGGGGGGTACTCATGCAGATTATAGTCGGACGGGGGTGTGCGGCTGAGACCTCTAAACCCATACCCACATCTAAGGGTCCTTTTGCGAAAAATGGACCCATGTCTAAGGATTTTTTTTTCGCCTGCGGCGCATGTTTTGGGTGTATTTCCCGCCAATTTTGTGGTTTTAAGTTAGCGAGCGTAGCGAGCTTGAACATTTTGGCAATTTCACATCGGCAAATCCCAAAATCCCGTATAAAAAAGGGGAAATATGAAAAAAGGGACCCATGTCTAAGGATTTTTTTGATGAAAAGGGGACCCATGTCTAAGGATCTTTCTTGAAAAAGTCACCCTTCCCAGCGGCACATCCCCGTATACCCAATATACGTGAGTACCCCCCCCCCCCCCCCCCGGGAAAACAAGTTTGGATATAAAATACATTCGGGTCTGACATAGATGTCATGGCCAAGGGGAATAGGTCTAATAGAAATAGTTATGTCAAATTTGTACGTGCTGGTCACGTGAATAGAGGGGTATGGGAGTTTAGGCGTACCATTATCTCCCAAAAATAATATTCTTATAAATGAACACCTTTAGTAGTCCACTCTATCAACAAATTCACAAAAATATGTTTCCAGAAAAAATATATACAAAAACGCATTGTTCATGTGTCTGAATTACGAACAAGACTAATTTGTCCAGAGCGCGTGTTTCTATCAACGCGCTCTGTCCGTACGTCCAGATCGAGCGAACGAATCGTCCGGGATTCTCTCCAAACACATACGCGTGAATAGCATTGGCGCACTGCACTCGCAAATGTTTGGCCCGTTCTCGCTCGCATGGCAAATGATAGGAATGTTGTACACATTATTTCAAGTTTTAGTAGTTTTAAGGATATATTTTCTGTTTAATTATGAAAAAGGCCAGAAATGAAAATTCACGGCCAGATTTTCTTTTTACGGCCAAAATTCGGCCAAATTTGTTTGGCCGTGAAGTTATTTTTTTTCACGGCCAAACAAAATTTTTTATTCGGCCAGATTTCTGGAATCTGGCCGAAAAAAAGGCCAAATGGCAACCCTGAATCCACACGTGGAAATAAATTTACAAAGAATCAATATTAGGATTATTTTAGTTGAAGCAGCAGGCGCAGTGCAGTGCGGCACGTCGCTGATTTTAATCACAGCATGGGCGTCGATCACGGGCGGGATGGGGGATGTATCCCCCCCCCCCCCCCCCCCCCCCAATATTTGGGGTTCAGATATATATAAAATAACATTAACATGAAGGGACATTGCCCCCTCTCATTCACTATGTGAAAGTTGATACAATAGTCTTCTTTCAACCACATATACTTGGAGGGAAATTTGACTAGTGACCCCCTAGTGATTAACATTTTATTGGGGGGGGGGGGGGGGCAAGAGCCCCCCAAGCATCCCCCCCCCCCCCCCCCCCCCCCCCCCCACCAGTACCCCAGTGCATTCATTTATCCATGCATTTGTTTGCATGTTTATTCATTCGGGGCTGATCGTCGGTTATCGACTTGGATAAGTTACCATCCTTGCATCATATTGAACTTATGTGGCCTTGAATGGGACCCAGTGATCTCCCGTACAAATAATGTTTTATTAAGTGTTATGTAGAGATATTATTGTAACTAGTAATATCAATCATTATAATAATAATTATTATAATTATAATTATCACAATTCATATTATTATTATTATTACTATTATCATTATTATTAATGGAGCAGATGTAAATTCGGGTCGCTTACATCTGCTTCAGAAACAAATTTATACTTTTTATTGTGAACCACACCCTGGCTGCTGATGACGAGTGTGGAGTTACTAACCTGTTTTCGTACTTACTTGGACATGTACTAATTATGCCTTTTTGGGCTAACTCCTGCAGGAGTGTTGCCCTATATAGTGAAGCCGATTCGTTGGTATTTTTCATTACAATATTATTATTATTATTATTATTATTATTACATATTATTATCATTATTATTATCATAATCATCATCATCATCATCATCGTCATCATTATTATTATCCATACATTGATATAATTGGCTTACTTCTTTCGTGCAATCATTCATTCATTTATTTATCCATTCATGCATTCTTGTTTCCAAGACCAATATAAATAAATACACAATGCATAGGCTATTTGGGGATACAACACTAAATAATAGATTTATTAGCTTGAAGAATCAAATAAATACAACAAGGTTTTTCTTTTATCACTTTTCATTTTGAACAACTGGATGCTCTCGAAATTGAAGCAGATATAGTGTAACATTTTAAACAGTTGTTTACACAATTCATGTTATGTAAACCGAAAACAAAAAGGTAACTACCCCCGGTGGTGTAACAACACATTGACGCATGATTTCGATAAAAAGGGGTCTTATTAGCATGTTTTGGCGAACATTTTATTTTCGCGGAAATTATAAAAAGGGTATATTTTATTTATTAATTTATGTTATACTGCCGGGTAGGCCTGTTCAGTTATGCATTCAGTTATGCAAAACTGCTTTACAAAGGCGCCCTGCAGTTTAACTTGCATGTTGAATTTTATTATTTTGTTAATGAATTTATGCTCGCGGAAAATAGACAAAATAAGGGTACAAATTTATTAACATGTTCGCGAAATTGGAAAAATGGTACTTTTCGTATTATAAACGGCCACAAATTTGTATTTTATTTGTGTACTTGAAGTCTTTAAAAGGGGGTCTTTTGGTAAATGTGTACTCGAAACGCCACAAATATATAGGGTAATTTTCTTATGCCAATTTGTACCCGTTTTTGTGTATAATTTTCTGAAAATGGACGCAAAACGCCGCAAAATAGGGGGTCATTTTTAACTTCTTTAAAGGATAGTTAAGTTTTGGTCAAACTTAATTTTAGTAACCAACATCTGCACCATTACGGTACAAACTAATAGCTATAACCCCATCATACTCGAAAGGTATACACAATTACCAACGACTAAGTAAAAACCACGTTATCATTCAAAAAGAGCCGTTACAACAATTATACAACTCAAGAGGGCGCTCTCTAAAAACTCATTGGTTTTAACCCTTTTTCATACAAAATTGTGCAAGTAATGTTTTTGTTAATAATGATTAAATAGAGATATAATCAACAACTATTTAAAACCACATTTTATTTTTTCCAAAGAAGTCTATAAGCATTTTTTTGTTTCGAAAGGGAATGATTCTCATTTCACATGTTTTATGCGATGAACTTTCAAACGGAATTAAAACCAACTAATTTAGTGTCAAC
>JBAMJV010002619.1:0-150804 GCA_037951105.1 Echinarachnius parma | reverse complement strand
TTTGAATAAATGCGCAAGTCTGATTGGTTCAACTGTGCATATTTTCGGACTTCCAATTAATTGCAACTGTACAATCGAATGCAACTCTTTCTTCAACGGGGCCAAGGTGTATTAAAAAACGCACGGGGAATCAAAATAATAGTCTTACCGCATTTTGTATAATTAACATAATTATCATTTAAAGGGGTCTACTAACCATAGTAACATTGTCCAAATCCTCAAAATCCAATTGGAATTATAGCGGTTCCCTTATACCTTGTTGTATTCGTATTAACAATAGATTATGGGACAGGTTTTGGTTTTTCTTGAATTTCCCTTTTGTTAAAAAGATATTTTACGATTTAAGTGTTCAGAACCACTGGAAATTCGCAACCGTGTACAAAGTCAGTGCAATGAGTTAGTGAATATCACTTTGCATTTTTGCTCATGTCAATTTAACAAATTTTCACACAATACCCAGTGGACATATCAGATAACAACAATATACATTGTATCGACGATTCGTCACTTTTGGCACATGTCAACAAAGATACTAGATCCCTTTAGCATCATTATCATTTAATGAATTAAATTATCTTGAGGGTGGTTGGGGAAGAAGAATTTTCGACTTGTATCTTTATTAAAAAGAAAAACACACTGTATTGTGGGGTTACTATGTATATCCCTGCTAGCAGGATTACCTTTATTTCAAATTGAGGTAATACATCTCTGTGTGTTACGTAAGAATCGAAAATCCTTAAAAAGATGACCTCTATTTTCAAGAAAATTGAAGATCTTTCTTTAGAAATATAGAGAGTGAGAGTGTGGGTGAAGGAAGATTGATGAGCTAATTGGAAAAATGGAGAAAGGATATTGTAAAGGATTGATATTTAATGATAGAGAGAAGAATAAATTGAATTACTTCGATTTTTTGAAGAAATATCATAAAATACAACCTAGAAATGACGGAACGACCTTAGGGTATTATTTCTCAGGAAAGGGCGAAGATACAAATGATCTATTGAAAGATGCCCCATATATCCGCGCAACCGTGCAAATTAGTCTCTTAAAATTAATCAAAGGCAGATGATGACATACCAGATCTCAGGGGGCTCACTTATAAACCGTTGTAGACAGAATCATGGCGCGCTGGGGGTCATTAAATATTATCCCCGGCCTTGATAAATATTCCCAGCGAGATTTTCAATTCATCTTCTTCTTCTACTTCTTCTCCGGGACCTCCTTTGTTTATTTTTCTTATAACACGATTCATAAAGATTTATGATCTTAATCTTTGCGTATGATTGAGAGTTTGTTGAAAAACAAAGTATCGTGCGGGAGTATATATTATCTGCAGCAAATAATTGATTTTCTATGAATAAGATACCATATCTTTATTTTAAAGGAAAAAAGACAGAGACATGGATATTTCCTGATGATCGCAGCTACCACTCCCATCTTTAAAAAAAGAGTACACCACCACCACCACAACAACAACAACTACCTTTGAATGGTATTCTTCTCCTTCTTCGTCTCTGTATACTAAAGTGTTTATTCTTCTTCTTCTTCTTCTTCTTCTTCTTCTTCTTCTTCTTCGTTTTTCTCTTCTTCTTCAGCCTACCTCTTCTATTCAATGTTCATTTCTTTTTAAAGGGGACCACCAGGCAACGAACAACACATAACTATATGTTTTGGTACCGTTTTGTGATATCAAATAGATACCCAACATTTTGCAAAGGGTTGTGTAATTCATAAACACAACAATTACTTACCACCACTTACGGAACCACTATTATTTCATGGTTCCGTACGGGCCAAACTTTTGCGAGTGCGCCGATGCTATTCACGCGTACGTTTGGAGACAAAAGAATTACGGACGATTGCTCTGGACTAAATGGTGACAAATTTGATATACAAATAATAATATGTTACCATTTTCAAAAAAGACACTAACAAACAGTATGTATAATCGTGTCTGTTTTAAAATCAGCTGAAAAGTACCTCCAGTATGAGATTTGAAATATACATGATTTACCTCGAATGTTGTAATTTGGCAGAAGCAAAGAGAAGAAAAACGGGGGGGGGGGGGGGGCGGAATCTCCCTATAACCCCTTCGCCCTCCCTCCATATACGCCAATTTCAATAATTTTGGAATGAGCACATTGATGGAAACAGTGGCGTAGCATGGTCGGACTGATTGGGGCACACTTTACGTAGTTCTTATTTTTTCTTTAAATGTACCACTTATGTTTTCTATTGTTTTTGTCAAATTATTGGGGGCACGTGCACCCCCCCCCCCCCCCCTCCGTACCCCCGTAGCTATGTCACTGGGTGGAAAAAGGAAACATTTAATAAGCATCTTAATATCGTCTCAAAAATGTATCACAATTATTGTTTGTCTATAGTAGATATGAAACTACTGTATCGAATTAAATAGTATTCTATGCCGAAATTCCACACTGAAAATCATTTTAAAATACATGTATGGATTGTTCTCGCCTCATTAAACATTTTAAAAACAAAAATAATTACATTTGATTACGTTTTAAGTCGGATGTAAATGACAATAGGTCTATATCTACTGTTGATATGGTAGGTATTGTGAAGTGTATTGTCAACTTACTGTCTTCTCCGTGAATTTGCAGTTTGTGGATTGACCACGCCACATTAAACATTTTTGAACAACAGACTGGATTTAAATAACGCCTTCAGTCAAGTTCGAATGACAATGATAATATATCTACGGTTGGTATGGTACAGGTTCGTATCAAGAACGGTATAAATAATAACAATGATAATACAGCATGTATAGAGCGCCATGATTGTATCTAGGTGCCCTATACAGAGGCGCATTATTACCCTTGGTCATCAGGTACAGTTCAACTGTATCTTGCGGATCTGTTACAAGAAGGTTGAACGGTTTTGTTATGGGGACAAGGCAAGTATATTACTATGTTAGGGGATGTAATATTGTTCTCCCACTGCGCGTACAGGTTATCTTTTGTGTGTGAGTGTGTGTGTGGTGGTGGTGGTGGAGGGGGGGGGGGGTGAGGGTGGCTGAAATCCCTTGTTCAACCTATATAATTCCTGTTTTTATCTGGCAAGCAAACATAGCTATATATACATCAATAATCCGACCATCCTTGAAAGCCAGTTTATCATGCTTGTTTAAAGTATTGGTATAATTTATTATGACTATATCAACTATTTACTTATGGGTCAGTTTATACTTAATGTATAATTCATCGTATTGGCGACTTTTAGTCGGTTTGAACTCAATAGCAATGTTAAGAATCCATTACAAACATGCAATTAAATAATTCAAATCATACAAATCAGCAAAGTAAAAAAAGTATGAATATCGTCGTCATGTGTATTTGATTGTACACTATAAACTATGTTCTCTTTGTAAAAAAATGGAGGTGACTATAACTGGTCCAAAATAAGAGATCGGCTTTAAAACCACCTGACTTTCGGATAAGAAAACCCAATCGTCGCTCCAATTTGATCTTATCTGATCTACTACTGCATCACTTCCGCAAATATAATTCAAAGAAATGGCCTAAAGATGTTTTTATAGCCGCAAATACATAAATCTATATAAACACGAAAATGGAAAGGGAAGAACCGTTTTACAGGAATACAGATAATGGTTATAACTAAACAAAACAAACGAGGAAGAGGGGGAGGGGCTGAGGTCTTTCTCCTGATGAGCGAAAACAAAAAAGTCCTTGCCTCTTCGATGCCCACAAATGGCATGTTTTCAATTGTTTAGTCCAAAATAACACGATTTCGCCCTGAATATGAGACGGTTTTGCCCCCAAAATATCATGACATTGCCCGAATGTAACATGATTTTGCCCGAATATGACAGTATTTTGCACGAATATGACATGGATTGCCAAAATATGAAATGGATTGCCAAAATTTGAAATGTTTTTGCCTGAATATGACATGTTTTTGCCCGAATATGACATGATTTGTCCGATTTTCAGGTACGTTTTGCCCCAATATAGACGTTTTAAAAATACCAGGCTGATTTTGCATCATATTATCAGATTTTGCCATATATACTCACATTTACTTATTTCAAGCACAGACTTAAACCATCTGTTTCGTTTTTTTATCCCTGTACAATAAAAAAAAAAAAACTGCCTGCAATGTATGTCTGAATGTGCGGATATTATTTTGTCCGGTATATGAGGTCATTTACCCGGACATTGCCAAGTGGAGGGAGGGGGGGAGGGGGGGGGGGGGGTGACAGAGACAGAGACCTTTCGCGCCTATTATATAATTCCAAGTTGAGGTATATTTAGTTCAAGGCTAAGAAGAAATTACATCTTATATACTCCTAATTTCCTTCTCTAGCTTTCTCGTTCTCTCTATGGTGAGAGCTTCCGTAGGAACGTTCCTGAAAAAACATAGTGTATAATATGACGTCACAATGCAGTTATATTTGTATTTAGCGCGACTCTTGTCGGTCTACGTAAGTGTATACCTTACTATAGTACGTGCCTGTGTAGTTCTTTCGTCATGTTAGTCGCGTCGTCGAAATGCATCATGGGACAAAAATAAAATAGTGTACATCTCGCTGTGTACGATATCTACGGGGGTGGCGGCACAGGTCTATCCTTCAGAAATTTGACCCCAAAAATAATATTAATCAGCACCGTATCCAGGATTTTTCAAAGGGGGTGCGGAATTTACAAAAACGGTCGAGACAACAGGTTAAGTCGTGTAAGCAGGGGGAGGGGCGTCCGAGATTACTGGTTTAGATGGTCGAGACCGAAAATTGGACCCGAAACCGATAAAGAGTGGACCCGAGACCAACCAAAAGTGGACCTGGCTACGGGCCTGTAAATAATGAAGAAAACAAAGTGTACCCCCCCCCCCCCTCCCCCTCATTGAATTTAGTGATGTGTCTCCCAATTAGTAAGCTCATACTTATCTTACTGCATGAAACTGTTGTTATTTTACCCAATTAGAATTGTTTTAAATGTATGTTACAAGTAAGTGCACTGCATATTTGTTGTGTAAAGTTGCTTAATAATTGTGTTGTTCATAATACATGTAGTACACAACCTTACCCAACTAATTTGCAGCGTAACAAGTATATGCATGGCGCTTCTATTAATTTGACGATGCTGCAAATCCAAAGTCTATGACCCCATTTATATCTTGACATGTACGTTTACGAACAAATGTAAACTCATTCGGGGAAAACCTATCAATTTTTGTTAACTGTTACACGTTCTGAACATTTTTTATATACCGAACGTCCCTTTTTAAGTGTTTTCTTTTCATTATAGTAAATAATTTGCCTTTTTGTTAGCATGGTTAAGGAACTCATAGAATCGATTATATTTGTTATTTCTTGAGTAAGAAGTTTTTCAAAATGATATAGATTTTCAAATTACGTAAACGGAAGGATTATAATAAATTTCATTGATTTTTTACTTGGAAAACTATACTTTTGTATAGTACGCATATTTTACTTTGAATTTATTTATGTGATGCTTACTATTCGCTTAAAATCTAATAACAATCAAAAACTTCCAATTGTATTTATATATTTTGATTATAATGGAATATCTTGAAGATCAACATAGCAGATGACCTACAGAAATTGATACCGTACTGTATTTGCTAGCTGTGATTCTGTTTAAGTACAACATAATTATTTATATTGTTTTCCGTTTGTATAATACCCAGACAACTAATACTATTTGTGCACATTTCCCCTAAATCTATGACTTCGATATTTAGTGTCCTGTATGATTTAGAAACAAAACATACATGATTTAAGTAACAAAAGATAGTCAAAGAATGCGTCAAAGAATAGGCCTACTATTTTAGTAAACGTACTATTATTCTTGAAATTTCCTGGTTACGATGCTTTACAAAATGGTATAGATTTGTATAATGACGTAAAATAGAAACCGTTATGTTTATTACTTTAATTGTGAGTAACTTGGAAGCAATATAGATTAAGTGATTATGGCTCTAATAGTGACGCGCTTTAAGAGCTAACAAACAATCGATGCAAATTTCATCTTTGTTCTAAACATTTTTAGCGTCGTTTAGAGAGAAAGAGATGTGATTACGTTGCATAATCACGTTAGCTTTTATTAAAAACATTTTCCGCTTATTGCCAATCAATCTAAATGAGCAAATTCGATATTAGAGTAACGATTAAATGGCAAACTACTTTGCCTATTAATCCTCTGAGAGTCATGGTCGACTGTTAATCACATTACCCATATAGAACCAGATCAAAGTATTTTGCTCAATAATATACACATGCTGAATTTATTGTATAGATACCAGTATTAAACTGGTCCGCGTAACCCAGTGGCAGCTAGGCAAACCACCCACCCAAAACAAGAATGTATTAACGCTCATGATTGTTTTTATGCTTCACATCCCAAAAGACAGTGATGTTTGACATCTGAGTTGAACAATTTTGCAATAAGCTATCCGACGTTGTTAACCAGTATCTCTAATGGCGTGCGTGTTAGTTGTATTCTACAAGCTAATTTTGTTTTGGTCGGATATAACATGTATGAGGAATGGGTAAAAACAGGACAGTTGATATTATGCCTGTCCAAGTGTCCATTATATAAGAACCGTGTAAACAGAACATGTTTTGTTTCTTGTTGTGTTGTTCAAAGTGCAATGTACGTACTGCATGTAGAAAAATCGTTATATTATATGACTTTCAATCCCCATCTCTCTCCCTCTCTCTCCTCCTCCCCTCTCGCTCTCGTTCTCTTTTCAGAAGAAGAGGTGTGATCGACTTGGTGACGCAGCGTCATTTTTTTTTAAACGGAATGTTTGAAGAAGAAGAGGAAGTAGAAAAAGAGAAGAAAAATATTGCACTCAGCACGTATGTCACGCAGAAATGACGCAATGCGCCAAATGAATGACCCTCACATGCCCTAACCCACATGATCAAATGACAAGGAAACTGTCTTAAGGGTGGTTCGGATTAGGAAATCTGACGCGCGGTGCCATCTTGCGAACGCCTCGCGCACGGTGCGAAATACACACTGCATGGCGTTAATGTAGTGCGTACAGAATAGCCGTGGTTATTGCTGTTCATACCGCCCTCTATATCTCCACGCTTGACAATCTTTAAAGGGACCTAGTAACATTGTCCAAATCCTCTATCAAACTTACTTTGAACTCTAGTGGTTCTCTCATGCCTTCTTGTTTTCATATTAACAATAGAACATATTGAGACAGGTTTCGTTTTTTCGAATTTCCCTTTCGTTAAAAAGATAGACTTTACCGTGTACAAAGTCAGTGCAATAAGTTAGTGAATATCACTTTGTATTTTCGCTCATTACTCGGTCATATACCATCCATTTAACGCGAAATTCGCACACATTACTAAGTGGACATGTCATATCACAACAATATGCATTGTATCAACCATTCATCACTGTTTGCACATGCCAACAAAGTTACTAGATCCCTTTAACATGTTTAACCCAACAAGTATTGAACCCAAGCTAGTTTGGGATGGGTTCTTTGGAAAGAGATATCTTATACTAAGCCAGATGGTAGCCAACAGGTTCATATTTAAAGGGACTTATTAACATTGTCCAAATCCTCAAAACCCAATTGGAATTCTATATAGCGGTTCCCTCACACATTGTTAACAATAAAAGCATGGAACAGGTTTCGGTTTGTCAAATTTTCCTTTCGTTAAAAAGATATTTACGATTGAAGTGTTCAGATGTTAAACTATCCACTGGACCAGTGAACATATCAGATAACAACAATATACATTATATCAACCACTCATCACTTGTTTTCACATGTCAACAAATTTACTAGATCCACAATCTATCCCTTTATTCAGGTAAAACAAGAATGAACAAAAAGTCCTCAGACTAAAACAGTTCAGTTTCCATAATTAAGATACACATTTTAACAAAATTGTGTATTACAGCATGCAAACGAACAATAAAGGAACATTTAAGTTACTGTACACGACTATAGTGGACATAACAAGCGAAGTGTAACTTAAACTAATCAGAAAAATGTTTAAGAAAATAAAGTTGCCATGTGTAAAGTTGAAACAATTTTGACAAAATAGACGTTGCCAATATAAACAGTGTCTATATTGTTGCTGGAATTAAAACCCCTTTCAGTATACGATTGTTAATAACGCGTTACATCTCACAGGATCGCTTAGATTCAGGAGAATATACCCAAATAAGTGAAATACACTTTATTATGGTTTTGGGGTGACAGGTCACGTTTGCATTTTTGTTTTTATATTTACGGCATACATTGAAGTAAATACATAATTTAAATTATAATAGTAAATAATTCACATCGATTAATCTCTGCGTTTTTCAAAGATGGATGATGCTGCAGGGCCTTGGTTTATAATCATCTTTCAGATGAAAAAGTATCGAAAGCAACCACATAATGTAAAGCAATATTTATTTTTCATTTGTCTCCAACATTTAGGTTACCATGGTTACTTTGAGTTCAAGGTTGTTACTTTTATATGAGCCATTAGATACGTCTGCATTCATCAAAATACAATATCATTAAAATAAGAACAGTCAAGAAACTCATGAAAATATCAACCAATGCACGTATGCAAAACCAAAAATAGACGCAATAACATTATTATTTTATTATAAAATAATAATGTCATTGGAAAAGCTAAATTTTTCTTCCATATACTCGAAGGAATGTTAAGGATTGTTCTGTTCAAATTAAATAAACGCTATTGATTTCCCAATCGCTATTCACTGGAATCCAATTTTCATGGATTTTAGCGTTATTTACTGTATTTTGCTTCACTCAACTGATACACCAACAAGAATCGGAGATTCCATGACTTTTGTATTCCATCACAAGATAAGATATTTAATATTGTCCAATTTAAAATTCGGTATCACTTTTCGTCCTGCATGTGAGGAGTACATTGACTTTTGCATTTTTGTTAAAAGATGTTAGAAGAAGTCGGTATATATATTTTGTTAAATAATAATTACGTCTTAATGTATAATATAATATATAGAGAGAGAAGAAAGGAGAGAGTGAATGTAAACAAAATATGAGAGTGCATGAGAGAGAGACAAAATACTGGAAATATATTTTCTACTCTTAAATCCTATCTTTAATGACCATAGATTTCACTGTCTCCCGCCGTTTTTCAAGGTTTCGGGTGAAAGGCTTTATGAATAATCCAGAAAAAGACAGGTAACCGGCAAAATTGTATTACTATGTTTTAATTTGGGTAATGCATTAACATCCTACTAATACTTCAGTTTTACTGCAATGCATTGAAATATATAATTATGGATTATGTGCATATAAAAGTTGTTGCCTTTGGATGATGCAGTGATTATTGATGCGCATAATTATATCATGTATATATGTTAATACGCGTACAATAATTGTAAAAAAGTGATACATTACCTTTACATACTTTTTTAAAAGCCCAATTCCAGTTTTGGGAAAGTAGCCGAAAACATCTATATTGATCAATATTGTTGAATAAGTATTTAAATAGGGCTTGTGAGGTATAATCCGAACCTAAGTATCGTTAAATACAGAAATATCGGAAGAAATCCAATACCCGCCCGTGAAATTTATAAATCCACCGCCCGTTCGCACCTGTCCGCGCCGCTAGTGGTGGGCTGGAGATATCGACAAGCTGGGGACAAGCCCATACAGCGAAGCCTCGTGTAACGCACGCGGTTATTTGCACGTAGTGTATGCGCGATTCCGCGTTGGCGATATCAATGGTACAGTAGATCAATTTATAATTTTGCAAATATATCAATTAGTAGGCGGTTTCTTGGCCAAATTTGTATAATCCCATAGTAGTAAAATTATATTCTTTCACATGGTTGGTAATAAGTGGGTGGGGCGTTTCCCACTACTGTCATTCACCTTTAAAGTGATATTTTATACTCCAATTATATACTAATACCATTGTTTAAATTCAAATTCATCTTCTGAATGATGTGGGATAGTTTATATAGAACACGTAGTGAAAGGGTGAAAATTGATGTCAAATTGTATCACCTAATGGCCATTAATTTGAATACAATATTTAAAAGCGTTCCAAAACACGTTGCAATTCAACCATAAATATCTCCTAATCAAAAAGAAATGCATGAATGTATATACCTTGAAAGCTATTTGACATGGAAAATGTATCTATAACAAGTGCATTAGTATGAACAGAAATATAACTCTATAAATGTACAACTTATAATCTTATCAATTCAGTTGTGTAATTGATTATTTTGCATCTTTGTCTGCAGTAACTATTTGCCAACGAAAAATCAAAAAATGAAATCAAATTAAATCTTATGTAAGGACTTTACACACGAATATGTATTCATCTTTACTGACTGTATATGGCTTATCTCTACGCAGTGATACACTCATCCAGCAGATGAACATCCCGTAGTTTTGTGAGCAGTGCGCGCGCGCATGTTCCGATAGAAATAATTAGCCAATCAAATCATTCGTTCCGTTTCTATCGCGCAACCCCCATCGCATTATCTTAATGAGATGGACTCTGAAATTAAAAAAGGCACGTGCATGGAGCTGTGTAGTGGGGATTAAAATTAATGAATGACAACATCACAACATGAGAGGAGATAGAAGAATGACAAAACGATATGAAAGTTGGGATGCTGTCGGAAACCTCTTGAGGGAATAATCATTTAATCATCAAAAAATCTCTTACAGATTACAGATTCGCACCCACGCAACAGGTTTTTAACATTGGGCTTGCGCTTTCTTGACCAATCAACGCGCCGCTCTAAAAAAGGAGCGGCGCAGGCTGTGCGAACCAGGGGGCTGCCCGTGCTCGTAGATACCACCTTGGGGATACGTGAGAAGTTGGATGCTCTCCATCTCTATACGATACCCCCGCACGACTGATCGCCACCCGTCTCTTATCTGTCTCCCTTAATATCTCATCCCTCTCCTCTAGTTGTTGTTTTCTTAAAGCTTTCTTAGAGGACAATTGAGAGCGGCTTCTTGCTATAAATTGACAGCGTGGTGCCGCGAACTCGACCAAACAGCATCGCGAGCGTCTTTAGTTGCAACACATATTTATACCCCGGCGAGGCGTCCGGTGAAACCAAGAATAATAATAAAGAAGAAGAAGAAAGGTGACGAAGTGACATGATATTATTATAGCAGCTTTCTACATCTCGTGCTTCCAGACCGACCATTTTGTAACACCGATTCGTTATTGACAAATTTGGAAAAACGGAGAACAAAAGTACGAACGGCTTTACTCTTTTATCGCATCGAAAATAACGAGCAGCCTCAAACTTTCGCGCCACTTTTCAGTATTCACAATTGTCTTGGCAGTTGGACTTAAAAGTTTTCGGAGACTTCCCGGATTCTTCGGCTATCCCTTGTAGCCCCGAAGGTAAGACCAACTTTCCTCACGAACGGTATTCAATTTTTGTCATCATTATTTTCATTTTTATCATCTATGTTATTGTTAAAAATAAAATGAAGAGATAAATGTATTCTTCGACTATCCTTTATAGCCTCGAAGGTAAGACTAACTTTCCTTACTAACGGTATTCAATTTTCTCATTATTATTTTTTCATCTTTATCATCTATTTTATTGTTTAAAAATAAAATAAACCTGATAAACGTATTTATCCCCACCTTAATTTAAATTCGCCTGTGTCAGATATTGAAAAGTATTTTGCCCAGAATCACATGTTACTTTTTTTTTTTATTTCATAGACGTTTGCCCCAAAAAGCCCAGTGAAAACTACTCATTGGTCTATACTAATCGCCGTGAGGTCCTATATATTATGGTTTATAAATCGATATGGATTCGGAGTTGACTTAAGTTTGTCATAAAACTCGCCTCATCAATTGCTGATGTATGATATTCAATTTGAATGCAATATTATATTGTGTTGTATTTGTGTAAGAATATAGTTTTATAAATACTCAATCTCGATTATTTGCATTTTCCCACTAATATCCCTATAATGTTTCCGTATATAAATACGTTTTTAGTTTAAGAATCTAATGTTTAATTTTTCGTTGTCGGTTGTAATAATAAAAACTTTGCGATTTTGACTATTATCCCGGACTTCATTTTGTCCATTATGATATTTTCAAAGAGTTGAATATGAGTGTCAATATTATTTAAATGTATGGTGTATACCACTTCAATGCATTTTTTATTGTTTAAGTCCGCATTCTGACATGTTCAAGCTTATCAATGTAAAACATCTCTTCTTGGTGATTTTCTTTTAAATATTATTCAATAATATAAACAGGAAACCATTATTCAAATATTTTCTTGGTTCCAATGCATGATTCCTAGGGAAACAAATCTACAGTATATTCTGGTGTTTTCCAATTTGGTTTGTCTGCGATAGTTAATACTGTCTATACGGTCGTGTAAAGTCTAATTCATAATGTATGTTCACTAAATTCGTTCATCTGTCCTCTTTAATTTTAAAAGATCACCGACTTTACGACGATGATCTGCTACTTGTTGATATTAACTGTTAGATCATCGTTTTGAAATGAATATGAATAGTAATAGAAAAATCACTGGCATTGCAACTTATGAGTTATGAATGTGAATAAACACCAATTTTGTGACAATAGTTTTCTTCTCTAATTACTGTTGGGTCATCGGGTTTTTTTTTTATGAATCTGAATAATAATAGGAAAATGACTGGCATGTAACGAGGATTTGCGCGTGTCTCTGTTGTTGAAACATCAACTAATTATATGTGAATAAACACCACCTTTGTGACAATAGTTTTCTTTCTTTTTTATAACTAATTGGTCATCGTTTGAAATGAATATGAATAATAATCGGAAAATCATCGGCATTGTAATGTAACGAGGAATAGCGGGTCTCAGTTCCTCTTAGTTGTTGAAAGTTCAACTTATGATTAATGAATGGGAATAAACACAAACTTTGTGACCATAGTTTTCTTCTTTCAATATCTTTTGGGCCATCGTTTGAAATCAAATTAAATAATAATACGAAAATTACCGACATTCTGACGAGTATGTGGGTCTTTTTAATTGCTGAAAGATGAACATTTAAATAATAAATATGAATAATGCAATAAGACTCACCGACTTTGCGACGAGGCATCGCATCTTTCAAATCTTTAAAATCTTGAGAGATCATCATTCAATGAATGAGCAATGAATACAAATTATTAATAATGAATCATTGACTTTATGACAAGGATTTATCTTTTCCATTTCTTGACAGATCAACTTTTCAGTTATGAATATGAATAATGAATGGTAAAATCAAATCAAAATTGTGAAGAGGAGACGTGTGTTCCAATTTATATTTCTTGAAAGATCACCTTTTGAAGTAATAAATATGAATAATAATATTACAATCAGTAACTTTTTGACCCGGATTAAAGTCTTTTAATTCTTAAAAAAAATCATAATGTCAATGAAAATATTTAATTTGACGCTGTCCAGACAATGATTGTTCCTTTTTTTGGGCCAATATGTGTTTTTATATTTATTTTGTTCTAAGTAATTGTTTTTACAGCTTTTATGCTTACCTGCACTTGTCATTTTTTAAATGCTTGATACTTTAGTCACACAGTTAGGCATCATAATTACTTGATACCCTGAAAAGGTAAAACGTTTTTCTAATAGATTTGATATGAAATCAAAGTCGAGATAATTACATAAATAGCATAGCTTTTTATATTTTATCGCGATTATTTCTGTTAACAAAAATAAATATATTTCGTCTTTAAACTACCAAAACATCAACTTTGATGTGTGTCAATTTGATTTAGATTTAGTATCTATTTAAGCAGTAGTGTTTTGATTATGATTACAATTTTTATTTTAATAAATGTGATTTATTGGCTCCATTTCTGTCATTCGGCTGTCCTTAAACAGTGAAAAATACAGAATTAACCAAATTAAATATGCCCTTTTGTAATGTAATAATTTTATAATTTATTATGTAAAATTAACCTCTCATTTACGTTGTTTATTTACTAAATTATTCTTGCAATTTATTATGTCAAAAAACATTACGATATTTAATAACCTAACAAGATAATCTAACTTTACACATTTGATTGTATTAACAAAAATAGTGTCTCGGAACCCATTAGACTTCATTTTGCTTTCGACGGAAATACATTAAAGAGTCATTATTGTCACGTATCGGAAATCATAAACTCTCGGCATTTTCTGCATGCTGTTGTACAAAGGTTTGGATTGAATGAACCACACGAGCCCAGGAAAACTATCGAATTAAAATTAATCGGATGTGTTCAATGATTAAAGAGGCCCGACTCCCATGTGAGAAAAAAGTATTAGTTAAATCAGCAATTGTTGAAAATAAAAACGTTTACTAGAAATCAAGGAGCGGCCCTGACGATATTGATGCATGATTTATAGTCTGTTTTGGATACCCATGAACGATTGATAGTTCATTATGAGTTGTCGCATTCCAGTAAATCATATGAATTATATCATTTAACACATTTTCTGAATGTGTTGGTTGAATGAAACACACAAACCAACCGCTATCACATTTTATATAATTTGTTGTGTTCCGATGTCCTTTAATGCGCCACGTGCATGCGCATGTAGGACTCAGCGACGAGAAAGTAATGGCATATTACATTTATCAGTAAAAATTAAGACGTTAAAACGTGTGTCGCTTAACATGTTCTCTTCCTGATCGACTACGTTAACTCATTCCAAGCAAATAACCGGTTTCATTACGTATTAACTATATGTAACTAAAACAATATCTGAAAAAGAGCAAAGAAAGTGGGATTCCAGCGGGATCCCACTGGAATCCCATTTTCTTTGCTCTTTTCCAGTCATATTATATTTTCTGGTCAGTTTATATTATGTTTGAATTAAAAAGCCATATCTAGTATGAAAGCGGTTAAATGATACCAACACCGACATGCAGTGTATACACTATCTATTTAAATAAGAGCATCTTATCAAATTCGTATCTTATAAGGATACTTAGATTGTAGATGGTCAACATGTATTACATGTTCGCAATTTCTTTAAGCGTTGTATTGGTTATAAATGATTCCATTTCATCGGAGGGATTAAAACATGTCAAGAAGAGCTTCTTGAAAAAAAAGTAATGTCTTATCAGGATACTCAGATTGCCAACATGTGTTATATTCCATGATCGCAATATTTCCTGGATCTTCAAAGTGTGATATTGCTTTATACTGAAGTCGCTATAAATGTAATCGAAGTAGGCTATCGCTTAGATCTTTTCGTATTCGTGCCACGTATTACTCGCGGCTTAATGCCGATTATATTGTTACGATCCACACCTACGTGTGTGAAATAAAAGTCGATATACATCTAATTTTCTCAAATAATTAAGTTCGTTTTACATCTATCAAATGCTAACCTATATGGAATAAAAGGGGAATTATACATTTAATTCAAGTAAATAGAAAATATATGATATATATTGAACATATTTTACACAGCTCTAAATTGTTCTAATTTTAAACATACAATATGAATTTGTTAGAGCATTGAAAATCTTAATATCTTGTTTGTTTGTTTTGTCTGTCGGCTCATGGATTATAAGATACAACGTTGATTATGTATATATCATTGTCATATACGATGAATAGAATAACATGTACATGGTGAACGTAAATTTATGTTCTTTTCAAATAAACCCACAATCTAATAGTTTCTCTTTTAATGGGGTTATAGCTTACGTGAGTTGATCAGGGACAAGGATACTAACTTCTTTGTTTCATCACATGCTCAAAGCGCTCCCTTTTTAAGGTTATTGAAATTTCATGAGAAAATGCCGTAGATTCACCCACGTCTCCGCCACGAGATGATTATACCCACGAGAGAAATTATACCCAACATGCACGATCAGAAGTTAACCCACTGCCCACGAAAACCTGGTGGGCCCTGGCTCAACGTTATGGGGATGGCAAAGTCTGGTATGGAATGGGTTATATTATGAGCAGGCTCGTTAGAAGTAGAGAACAAAATATGACAAAGTGTGTTCTGATGAGTGCACGAAAATGAATGAGAGGAATTTTTCAAAGGAGAAAGAATCAATTGCAAAATAATGTTGATATGTGCTCACGAATTAATATATAAAAATTAATGTTTGTAATATTGGTTAGATTTCGAATTCTATATATTCAACGCCCGCGAATTGTCTGGATGAACTATACATTTGAGGATATTTCATCCGTTTCTGAATGGATTTTGATCAATCAAACAAACGTTGTTTTGCCTTGAACGTTAAAGGACCTATAGCGTCTAGATGGCCTAATTTTCACAAATCGGCTCTCTATATGTAATTTGTCCTGAAGAAAAAGATTTTGGCAGTCATTTCTCATGAAATCAATCAATTTTGGGGTAATTAGTAAATATCTAATTGTCCTGGGAACGCCCCTTTTAAATCGGCAAAATGTGACGTCATCTAAAGTACGGACTAATTAACTAAATTCTGTAGATCGTCATGACGTAAGCCAATGAATTGTCAATCACATGTCAACTACGCTGCCGATTCTGGACCCTAAATGTGGGTGGGGCGTAAACTGGCTGCTTAATGAGATTTGGCATCAGAAAATTAGTCTTAAATCACTACTGTGTTTATTTTCATGGATTTTTTTTTCGGCAGACCTATTTTACAAGTCATCAACTATGGAATAAGTGACAAAGTACGTTGTATTCTTTAGGTCCTTTAAGTGCCCTTGTAATTCGTATACACTTAAAATAGAATCTACGTTATCCGTAGCTTTTGCAAACTTTCTTTTGGTAAAGTTAATTTCTTGTAAAAACATTATATGCAATACATAAGGAGGCAACAGTTCGATGACAGTTTCAATCCAGGCCATCTACACAATGGGAAACAGTCATTGAAATAGATCCATGGAGGCGTATCATGCTTACTCTTGAAATGCTGAAAATGTTGAAATAAGACATAATAATCATATAACATCTATAACCTGATCCATATAGCTTTTACAAACTTTATTTTGACACATTGCATTTCTTGTAAGATATGAAGTGCAAAACATGAGGAGAAAAGCTTCATCACAAAAGATTTAAATCAAATAATGAAACAAACTGAGATATCAATAAATCCCATGATCTCTATCATACAAGGCGAAACATTTTAAATGATTGAAATGATGATTATAAAAGGGTATAAAATCCTCTTGGTCCGCGCTCTTGCATAAACCTTTCCATGAATAACTAAATGTCAATTATTATCAGCAAAAGAAAAAGAAGAAAGCTCAATCAGTGTTTAAATGCAGGGCATCGAGAATAATCATGATAATGAAACATACATATAAATGAATCCCTGATTGTTTGCCATGCATAATTATATCCATGAGAGTGTTACTAAAATTAAACTAAAATCTACTTTATCCTTAAAGGGCAATGAAACTATGGCTTTCGGCTATTATTATCGTTTAGAGGGTGAATAGACATTTTATTTGATACATAACTTGGCCATTTTGGCCTCCTGGATCCCATGAAGTCCTTACGTGAACATACCCACATTTTACTAATTCTTACGGCGGCAAAAGGTGATGGGAGCGGCCATGTTCTTGTAATTGCCCGACATGCTTTGCAATCTCTGACGTGTGTGTTACGGGCCGAACAAAAAGCTTTTCACTGATTTGTAGACTCGTCAAAGCATCTACAAGTATTCAGCCAATGGTTTCAATAGGTGCTATTGAAATGCATTAGTGCATATCACTGACCGTAAGTCCGCACACACCTAATAATGGCGGCCTCCAGTGTTCGCATGAATAGTGGTAAACCCGATAGAGTTTTCACATATTTCTCCCAAAGCAGAAATCTGAGTCGGAGTAATGTTATATATAATAAACAGGCATATTACGATGTATAAAGTAGGATCAACTCTATTCTTGAGTTGCATTGCCCTTTAACTCCTATCCTGCCATAATGAATACAGCCCAGTGCCACGCCGCTAATCCCCATTGTGCCAGCCACTAATCCCCCCTGTGCCAGGTTTATTTGGAGACGTGTTCAAGTGCTATATCACAAAAGCGTGCATGCATGCACAAAGCAGCAAGGCGATGGCTCTCTTGCTTGAAGAGAGCAGTCAATCGATAGCGTGCTTGCCTGTATAAAGCACTATACCAATAGCGTGCGTGCAGCCTCATGGCGTGGTAAGAGTTAACTCTTCCAAATTGTATTTTAATATATTGCATACCTTGAAAAGTAAGAAGTGAAATACATTAGCAGAAAAGAATCAATACAAGTTTAAATCTATACGGTGTTGCGAATAATGAAACACGTATAATTATAAATAAATCCCATGATGTTTATCATGCAATGAATTTCATTAAAAATGTCTCGATTCGTATTATAAAAGGAAACGAAATTCACCTAATCCGTATCTTTTACAAGCTTTCTGTTGATATATTGCATTTCTGTCAAATATGAAGTGCAATGATTAATTAGAAAATCATAAATGACAATTCAAATCTTTAGGGGTGTTTAGAATAACGAAACAAACATAGAAATGAACCCCGTGAAATGTATCGTGGATACAATTGAAATGGCGGAATGATTATTATAAAAGGAAATAAAACCCTCTTGATCCATACCTTTTGTAAACTGCCTTTTTGAATAATAAGGTATATATCAACCGTCATTTGCAATACAAAAGAAATAAAAACAAGTTCAATTAAGTTTCAAACCCAGGGCATCGATGAAAATGAAACCTTCATAATAAATCCCTTGTTGTGTATATCGTGCAAATATATTATGACGCAAGTGTTGCTTACAAAAGGAAATTAAATCGAATTGATTGGCAGCTTTATAGCCCGGTCACATATCAACGGATTACGTAAACGGACGTCAAACGGAGAGCTAAATTTCCATCCGTTCGTCTCCGTTCATATGCGTTTCTTGTCCGGTGATGTACGTTGTTCTATGTTTTGTACATAAAGCAATAGAGACGACTTTCATCACCGGATAATTTAATTTCGCAAATTTTCTATTCGTTGGGCATTCGTTTCCGCTATCCGTTGATATCTGACCGGGCCATTAGTAAACTTTATTTCGAATAATTCAGGGTCAAATATTATTTTACAATACCAACAAAATACAATACATTTATTACATGTTTAAAACCAGGGCATCGATGAAAATGAAACCTTGATAATAAATCCCTTGTTGTGTATCGTGCATATATATAAGACGCAAGTGTGGTTTGCAGAAGGAAATCACATCGAGGCTACTTCATCGACGTCTTTCGTAAACTTCTTTTCGAATAATTCGGGGTCAAATAGTTTGTGCAATTCAAAATAAATACAACAAAGTTAATGTATAACATGTTTAGGTACAGGCCATCGAGAAAACGAGAGAACGTACAAAATAAATCCCATGTTGTGTACCGCGGTTCAGCAACTTGCGTGGGGCAGCTTCCTGGTACTCATACGATATTCATGAACACAGCACGGTGCGCACATTTAGTATATTAATGAGCTCACTTCTTACGCTGATATCTTTCCTTATCCTTAATCAATATTAGAGGTTCGTGTCTTATTTTAAAGAATGTACTTCACATTTCATATTCTTGCAATGTCATAAGTATATTACATGAACAAATTAGCAAAATAATCGATTCAAAATCATCCAAAATTTGTTTATTATACTTGTTTTAAAATGCTCGCAAAAGCGATCTAAATCCAATTGCCTACTTGACATTTTTATATCACTATAAAGAGTATCATGTGTTATTCCGTTTTCGGGCACTTGCAGATAATGTTTAATTTTTATCGAGTCAAGTTCCACAATTAAAACCATCTAGTACACTTACGAGTTTGTCAAAAATGGAAATTCCATGATTTCTTCGAAAATCGCGTTACCCGATTGGTTGGTTACAGAATCATGAAAGGTCACGCAAACTTTCGATCGAGCGATCGTCGGAGAAGCCGGTTACGTAGTCATGAAAGTTTGCCTGACCTATCATGATTCCATAACCAACCAATCAGGATACGTGATTTTCGGAGAATGTTGGTCACTCTCGTCGTAAATCGAAATGTATCTCATTTTACGGTCCTTCAAAAACCATCTGAAAATGTGTGCCTCGAATCGATTTTGATATCATTTTGACCACTTCAAAGAAGGGCTTATCAAAGTCACGTGAAAGCTCGCAATTCGCGAGATTATCACGTAAGCTACAAAACCATCAATGCGCATGCGCGCAGCCTTCGAGATTCTGACCCATTTCTGAGTACGTCCGTTGCTCCTTGACTGGGTTATATACATGTACTTGAATACAAAGAGGTGTTGTTCATGAAAGGATATAAATTCCACTTAATTCACGGCTTTTCTAAATCTTTTTTTGAATACAATCAGTACTACCCAAAAAGACATCTCAATTAAGGTTTAAATCTAGGGCAGGGCTCAAGTACCCTTTATCTAAGGAAATAAATCCATCATATTTATTCATATCGTTTTCAAATCTTGTTTGTGAAATGAATACTCGTCAAACGTTTTGAACAATACATAAGAAAATTAAAATATATATACAAGTTCCAATCTACGTCATAAGTAATTACAAACATTAATTTATACATTGAAATAAATCCACGGAATGTAAATCATGCATATAATTTGAATCACTCTAGTGATTTTCAAAGGAAAATAAAAAATCAAATTTATTTGTAGCTTATGCGGACTTTCTTTCGAAATAATTGATTTCATGTAAAATACAATTTTCAACGCAAAATAAGACTATAGTTCTTTTTTCAATAATTATTCTTTAACATGTTAAGACAGGTCAATTAAGGTAGGGCAGGGCTCAAGTACCCTTTATCTAAGGAAATAAATCCATCATATTTATTCATATCGTTTTCAAATCTTTTTGTGTGAAATGAATACTTGTCAAACGTTTTGAACAATACATATTAAAAAAATATATATATACAAGTTCCAATCTACGTCATAAGTAAAACAAAACATTAATTTATACATTGAAATAAATCCACGGAATGTAAATCATGCATATAATTTGAATCACTCTAGTGATTTTCAAAGGAAAACAAAAAAATCCAATTTATTTGTAGCTTATGCGGACTTTTTTTCTCGAAATAATTGATTTTATGTAAAATACAATTTTCAACGCATAATAAGACTTAAGTTTTTTTTTCAATAATTATTCTTTAACATGTTAGATACATATACGTTAAAGCTGTAAGAATTTAAAGATTGCACACATTTACACTTTGTAAATATTCAATGGAGATGAATTGTAGCTAACCACGTACGCTGACAAAGCCGTTAAAGTTTTTCTATCGGTAGTTCCTTTTTTATGTTAATTTTTAATCCAGAAGCTTGCAAATTAATAATACCCTTTTCGAAATAAAACTGTCCTTGTCTAAACCCTTCTGACGAATTATTATCAAATTTCTTTTGTAAGATTAAAGGGATAGTTGATTTCTGGTAGAGAGAGTACAGTTTTAGTCAAACTGAAATGTAGCAACCAAAACCTGCACCATTACATTACAAACTAATAGTTATAACTCCACCATGCTCAAAAGGAATAAAAAAATTACAAACGACTAAGTAAAAAGCATGTTATCATTAAAAAAAGAGCTGTTTAAACTAAAGAGGGCGCTTTCAAAAACGCATTTGTTTAAACATTTTAAATAAAATATTGTGCATGTGATGTTTTGTTGAAATAGTGATTAGATAAAGAGATAATCAACAACTATCTAAAAACCTCTTTTGAAATTTTTTGAAAAGAGGAAGCATTTTAAAACGAATTTGAACGGCTGGTTCAAAATTATCGAATACTAATTGTGGGGCCCCACATTTATTGCAAATGGTTATGCTTATGGATATTTCAGCCGTTTCTGAACCGATTTTGATCAAATAAATTTTATTCTGCCATTAAAATTGTGTGTAGCGCCCTTTCTACCAAAACTCAACTATCCCTTTAACATCGCAAAATTTCTTATTTTCCATGCCATGAAAAGCTCTTTCATCCTTGACCCTTCCATTAATGGTTGTTCTTTTAAATATTCAACGAAATGCAATGTTTAGCAAAACTCAAGGTAGTCTTGGGACGTTTAATTCACGATGCAATCAGAAATTGTTCTCGAGTAACCTATATACCATTATGACCACTGTCATGTTATGTGTCTCTACTTATATAAACATGTTGAGCGGAAGCAAAACGAAATCCAATCAATTTTGTTTGGAAAGAACGCCCCCCTGTGATTGTTTGATGTATCGGTTTTAAAAGTGAATGAGTGGTCATAGTTCCGGGAATTAAATGTACACATGCGGCAGCCGCCAGCGCCTTGACTTTAGAACCGACTGCAAACGCGGGTGACCGCAAAACTGCGCGCACAAATGTAGCGAATATTCGCTACATAACACACGGTTTGCACAACGCATACAAAATCGCGTGTTCTTGTGAGCTCTGTTGAATTACGCGTACAAAACAGCGAAATCATGCGTAAGCGCGACACTTGACGCATATCTCTATTCTCTAGCGAATGTAACCTAAAGAGCGCATGACGTGCATACGCATGCCTGTCAGCTCTGACAATTTAAAAACTAAAAATCTTATCTTGTTTCAGATTTCATCCGATACAGGATGAGCTGGACCGTAGATTTCAAATAGACAGTCCGAAAAAGTGACCATTTGCAGTAGACGCGAAACATATAAATCATTTGAATCTTGAAAAACAAACAAAGAAAAAGCACACAACAATTTGAATATGCATAACATTTACAATACAGAGTGGCCCAGAAATAACGGAACGGGGCACTTCCCAAAATACAGCAACACAATTATTATGTCCAACGGATAGGGTGTCTTTTCCAATGAAAAACGATACCAAGAACAGCCATTTTGGTTGAGTAGTTTTTGTTCTAGGGCGCTGTGAGTGACATGATGTCAGGTTCCTTTTTTTGTCAATTTTTACTTAGTCAGGGCCAGTAAAACCGCACGCACCGCCTTTCATAGCGTGTAACACAGCGCGTCATTGACAGTGTGCACTCAGCCGTGTGCCGAGATAATGGGCATGGTATTACGGGTAGTGAGTACGGTTTTACTGGCCCTGACTAGGTAAAAATTGAAAAAAATTGGCACCTGACATGGTCTCACTCACAGCGTCCTAAAACAAAAACTACACGACCAAAATTACTGTTCATGGTATCATTTTTCATTGGAAAAGACATCCTACTGATGGACATAAATACTTTGGTACTTTATTTTGGGAAGTGCCCCGTTCCGTTATTTCTGGGCCACCCTGTATAAAATTAAATTTGTAATCTTCATCAGGTACAGAAGAATATAGAATACTGAAATATGGTTTCATGAACATAATGGACGAAGATAGATGAGTATGTATTTTTCTATTAATTTAGAAAGTAATGTTTGTTCCCCATTCAATTATTTAATCTTCCTCCTCGAACATTTAATCCTTCACGCAGAGCATTCATTTTTTTTGTTTACCTTTGTGCCGATGGGTTATTGTTTCTCGTTGTATTTAGAAGAAATCCTCCTTGCATGCCCTCTTACCCAAGGGCATTTGCCTATATTTAAACCAAGATTTGTTGATTAAAAACAAATCGGAAACTACTACGCACGTGACGTCATCCTGGACGGGAAGTGAAAGTTTTGGTCAGGTGCAAGTGCACAATGTCCACAAATAGAAATGTATACTAATCATTCACTCCGTAAAATCTTCAATGTTTATTGATTTGTTGGTTAATCCGTTTCGTAATTAATATTTCATTTACGCGTGCGTCTGTTCATCCTTCTTCCGTTTTGTCTGCTGACGAACCTGTATGTATGGCCACCTGTCTATAGCAGCCAACCTGCCTATAAACAGTGCTAACCATGACTGACCCCCTGAGAAAACAATGTTATGGAACCTATCTGTAGAGGTCACCTTTTTACAGTGGCCGTTTTGCCTTTTTCCCTTTATATAGGTGGTCACTATATAACAATTTTTCTGTCATGTTGTTTTGTTTCTTTGTGTTATTTGTTTATATTCCTGTCCTTTTCGCCAAAATTCTTTTACTCTACTCTTTCTTCCCCTTTCTGATTTGTTACCTTTTCCTTCTGTATTTCCTTCTTCTTCTTCTTCTTCTTCTTCTTCTTCTTCTTCTTCTTCTTCTTCTTCTTCTTCTTCTTCTTCTTCTTCTTCTTCTTCTTCTTCTTCTTCTTCTTCTTCTTCTTCTTCTTCTTCTTCTTCTTCTTCTTCTTCTTCTTCTTCTTCTTCTTCTTCTTCTTCTTCTTCTTCTTCTTCTTCTTCTTCTTCTTCTTCTTCTTCTTCTGTCTCTTTTCCCAACTCTGCTTCCTTGCCATATCCTCCTTCATATACTTCTTCATCCCTGCAAATTATCTTTCATCAAGTATAATTCAGTTTATTTCCCTCATGTTATATGCTCTTCCAATCGATCTACCGCATTTTGAAGAAAAAAAAACAACACAAGAGGCATATACAATGACAAGGGTGCGTTTATCTACATGTTGTCTAACCAGTAATTAAGTTTCAGGCTAATTATCATCAAGTGAACATATGTGTATGAACTGCGTTTCAAAAAGCTCACTCTGGGACTCGAAAAACGCACTCCATGTTGATATTGTAAAGAAGTCCGTCACAGTATATTTACGTGGAATTCATAGAAAGATAAGTCTGAACTGCTTTCAAATGTTTTACTCTGTTGCAAGACAAAATGTTGATAAACGCACCATATCCATGTTAATAATGTAAGCAAGTCCGTTCCATCATACGTGCAATGTATAGATCCGATTATCTAAAGCCAAATTAATCCCGCGATAAAAATCCGGGAAACTTGATCATTCCCTCCGGTATTATCGAGACGTTTTCTATTATATATAGTCTGTGGAATTAGTCCCTTTGAGATAATACTCTTCCTTGCTGAGCTATTAATAATTGTGCAAATCAATTATATTTGAGTGCGAGGTAGGCTTGTTAAAGTGGCAACTTAATTCGTATCACCATTAGCTTCTGTATACGACATCTTTAAGTCGACGTTGTGAATCACACACGATATTTTGGGCCAATAAAAAAAATACCATACCCCTATAATTGATTTTAGATAATCAGCATTATTGATCAAGAGGAATTTAAACAAACGTAGGCTTTAATCGTGGATATAATAAAATGCCTCTTGGAAATAAAGACGTGTTCATCTATTTCATTTAATATCTCTTCATACTTACATTTAATTTGGAGGGGAAATTTGACGAGCTTTCAAAATGTGGGGTGCGACAGTTACAACGAATTTGAGGTCAACGAATATTAGGGGCAGGGGCCGGGGAAAGGTTTTGAAAGTGGAGGGCTGACCACATTTAAATTGTTATCTTATGCTTATGTATTTCTTTGTTTTAAGCCAAAGAAGTGGGGGGCTGCAGCCCTCCCCCCCCCCCCCCCAGCCCCCCGGTTCCGCGGCCCCTGAGGGGTACAAGGGGCATCCTCTCGTATGAATCAGTAATGCTCTCTGTGTCCCCGTGTGGGTTGAGCCTAGCTACTCCAGCACCACTAGACGGGGGCATGGAGGGGGCATGTGAGGAGGCAGGGTGGGAGGAGAGAGGGGAGAGGCATGGTTGAGAGGAAGGGATGAGCGGAAAGTCCTAAAGTTATTATAGTACAATTGTGATGAATACTGATTCTTTTGCCGCGAGGCGATTAATTCAACCCAGTTGCGTTAAATGCTGGTTCAGCGAAAACTTCGCAGAATATTTATCTCGGAGGTCGTGATGCCCCTGCCTCCAAGGAGATCATCGAATACTATTCCACCAAATTTCTTATCCTATTCATTGCGTTATATATTCCAAACATCATTTTCATTCAGGGTTCAACACGTCTTTAATTCGAGAGAAAAGTATACGTTACACAATGATGGATCTCCATATCAAAGGCTTGGCTATTCGGTTACGATTTAAAAGGCGGTAATGCTGAATTTTGTTACGATTGCTTTACGGCAGGGGGCATTAGATGACTGACTTTCAGCGTAAAAGTAGAATGATTAATGATTATTGTCCTTCCTTCTCCTTACTTACTGTCTGTTCGTTATGTCCATACGTTGTTTTGGAAATTGATCTGTGAATAATCGTTATATATATAGTGTCACAGTTAGTTATTACCAACTATTAAGGAGTGGTTCATGGATGAAATGCCAATGCCATTGTTTGTCTTTTTAATGTTAAATAAATTCAAAACATCATATTAACCCTATGGCCATGACTATATACGGGAACCTGGTAGGATATAAACAAAATCTTTTGGGGATTTCATAATCTGGACGGGAATGGGGTAATATTGCCAATATTGTTAATACAAAAAAGAAGAAGTTAATATTGCCGTGTGTTATGCAAGTTTTATGCTAGAACATAATGTAAACTTCTTCCCGGATTACCATATTTCACAATCCCCCAAAATAGATAACATATACTTTACAACGGGTTTCTGTTGGTAATGGCTTAATAGGATCCTCTGAAATCTCAGTATGCGACAGTGGTGTAGACAGGTTCTTACACCTGGGGGGGATGATTTGCCGTTCAGTTCACCGGACCAAGACTAATTTGTTCGCGGCCGAGACCACCTGCCCAAATATTTTGAGACCAAGGCAATTGCTTGGAAGGTCCTCTCGGTGTGTGGGGGGGGGGGGGGGGGTGGGGGGGGGGGCGTTCCGTAAACAAATTTCGAAGCCGAGACCAAGTACTTTCACAATTTTCGAGCCCAAGACCAAGTACCTTCAAAGTTGAAAACCCCTCTCAGTGGGGGGGGGGGGGGGGGGGGGGGGGGTCCGTACAATTTTTTCGAAGCCGAGACCAAGTACCTTCAAAGTTGAAAACCCCTCTCAGTGGGGGGGGGGGGGGGGGGGGGGCGTTCCATAAACAAATTTCGAAGCCGAGACCAAGTACTTTCACAATTTTCGAGCCCGAGACCAAGTACCTTCATAGTTGAAAACCCCTCTCAGTGGGGGGGGGGGGGGGTGCCCGTACAATTTTTTCGAAGCCGAGACCAAGTACAAAATTTTCGAGGCCGAGAACAGGTTCATTCAACTCTCTCAGTGGGGGGGGGGGGGGGGGGGGGGGGGGTTCCGTTGCAAAGAGTCGAGACCAAATACTCTCACAATTTTCGAACCCGATTGAGATCTTTGACAATTTTATGGTACCGAGATTTTTTCAGGCATGCTATTAAATGACATTTCCTTTCATATAAGACAATAACCTCGCAACTTTTGAATGTTGGCTTGCAAAAGAGGATCTATCCCTTTAAGCACAACAGACAACGCAGTTGTCATATATATACATACTGTACGTGCTCATACAAAATACAGAAACAAGAATGCCGAACATCATATACAAATGGAAAAGAAATCATGGAAAAGAATCATGATGTGAGTTTGCCCACATATGACATGGTTTTAAACCAAATGTGAGGTGCATTTTGCACGAGACATAATTATTGCCGATTGAGATCTTTGACAATTTTTTGGTACCGAGATCGGGTTTTGGTCGGTTGTTACCACGTTTTGGTCGGTCGAGACCAGGTTTTAGACGGTCAAGACAGCTTACAAGTAGTCTCGAGACCAGCTAAAATGTGAAAAGGGGGGTTCAAAACCCCCCCTTACAGCCATGTTTGGGTCAAGGGGGGGGGGGGGGGGGGGGGGGGAGGGGGTTGAACCACCAACCCCCCCCCCCCCCCCCCTGTGTACGCCTATGCATACAACTAGTGTTTTGTTTTTCACTCGTATAGATACACACAAAATAAGATATCCTTCCCTAAAACCTGGGGGGGATGATTGTACATGTCATCCCCCCCACCTTGTGAGGTGGGGGGGGATGCATCCCCCTCATCCCCCCCGTTGTCTACGCCCCTGGTATGCGATGATCTAAAACCTGGTCGCATCTGCGTGGTTCCATATCATTTGTTCTGGCGAAAATAACTGATTCATGATAACTGTTTCTTCCAGAAATCAACAAAGTTTTCTAACCCATACCAAACTAAAAATATCACTATAGCATCATTCATGCCCCTATACCAAAACTTAACCCTTAACACTGCATGTGCCAGTGCCAGGGATTTTACAGCTCTATGGCATTTTTGTGTATTGTTTGGTGCAAAAATGTGACATTGGCACTCAAGGAGTTAATATCCTAATAACTATCACTTAATCTGTTCCCCAACTGAATTTTTGCAATCTCGAATACTTAATACAGGACCGACTATGTTCCCGTAGGCAATGGGCTAACCAATAACGTGGCCTTACCCTAAATCAAAGCTTAACCATAGTCCTAGCTTGTACCCTGTACCCTTATATATGTGTCAGTCCCCATTATAAAGAAAATAAAGGACCCACCATATTCCCGTAGGCAATGGGTTAAACGGTACCGTGACAATAAACAGTCGGAGAAATTATCGCTCGAGAAATAATGACGTGTCACCGAACTAGAGTGTTCGACACTTTAAGTATTGCGTCAAGATAAAAAGGACCCCACGGTGATCATTCATTTTAGGGAAATGGGAACGTCTCCAAGCTAAGGCAAATGAAATCCTGCGAAGTTGCATAATTCTTGAACTGTAGTCACGATTATTTATGATTAATTATGATATAAATCATTGCGTTTTTGTTATAACAAGTGACATCGTGTTTCTTATATTCTACAAGAAAAACGAAAATGTGTATTTTTTGCTTGATTTATTGGTTTACTGCGTTTTACAAACGAGTCTTATTAATGAGTGTATATCAAAGGCGCTCGTTTGTAGAACACAGTAAACCAATTATTCATTGATTATATTTGGTAGTGTCAGTAATTCCTGCATTAACTATACTATATGTTTTAAATACGCACGTCTTGCATTTTTTGTCTTCAGACACGCAGTCTGTTGGATCGGAATGGAATTAGATGGTTTAATGTTATAACTGTGAGTCGAGAAACCAAGGGCGGAGAGATCGAAAGAGAAATGAATCATAATAACTTAACAGCTTGGAGAGGGAGAGGGAGAGGGTGTGGGGGAGAGGGGAAGGGCACATATACAATTTGAAGTGAAGGGAAAATGAAGTAGATATAATCATTATGACAATTCGTCGATCCGATTATTGCAGTTGTTCGAATGAGTTTGCCAAGCCGTCCCCATAGTGCATTTGGTCTAATCTTAACTCAGAACGTGCACCCATACATACATCTATATTTATTTACATTGGCGCGGCCAGCACGGTTTGATAATAAAGTCCATCCAATTGATGGCATTTATAGAGTTAAGTTTTCCTTGCCTTTAAAGATTTAAACAGAAATAGAATTGATCTATATAAAGGAGGGGAAGGCTTATGGCTGTAATACCGATAAACTTTCATTTATATGAATGTATAGGGATATTTGTTTTACTGACTAATATAACCCGGGTTGACAACGTGTGTGACCCATTTGGCTATGAGTGTTAGAGACATCTACATTTATTTGTATTTTATTAGGAACATGACATAATATAGAGACAAAATATAAAGCGATATAAAGTGATTAAATGATTAATCAATCGTAATCTTCTTATTATACTGAAGTAGTATTATCATGTGATTAAGTTATGTTAGGGAATCCGGCCCCTGTTGTCTACCAGAAAATAACCAACCTGTCACATATGGCGTGCATTAAGTACAAAATAAACTTAGATATAAAATGTAGTACGTGATGTTAGTATTAAAGCAGCTATCTACACATTAGTAGGTGGATTTTACCTTGACCAATTAGGCGGGCGAATTGAAAGTTACTTTGTCTTATAAAATGTGAATGCATTTTTTGAATGTAAATAATTAAGCTTTTCAGCTCTTCCCCACTCATTTCGAGCTGTTTGATTGGTTTGGAGTGAATCTCAGTCGATTTTGCATTATACGGACCTTTACTAAAATTGGTAAAAAATTTCAAGATCGAAGTTTGTTGGCACTGAATGCTACTCATATAGAGTAACGAATGAACCTGAAAATAACGCGGGGGGGGGGGGGGGTTTGGTGCCCGATATCCCTTTTCAAAATCTACTGAAATTATTATAATTAATTATAATGTGAGGAACATAGATACACATTCCCTCTATAGCTAAAAAGAAGAAATGCACAAAATTGAGAAGAAAAAAAAACATCATAATTACGGGCATTCTACCTCGCGTTACGCTAGAAATAAATGTAAAACATCGATGACTTCCCAGAATGGTGACATTGAAATATTGAATGTTATAAATGAAATGTAAAATAATGTACAGATGTCTGGAAGATTGGATTGATGGCGGACTCGTACTGATATGTAGTTTGGTTTGAACAGAATATACATACAGAATGTTAGATTAGAATTAAACTTATACTATACATTTCCAAGAATAATCTTGAGTAATGCCGCCAAATGGAATACAATTAACAAGAAACATAAAATTTAAATTAACTGCATGACAGCCTGACAGGTGACGTTTAAACGACGGTGGTTATTTCTATAGTATGCTATATAATTATTTAGTACCGTAATACTACAGTAGGATAATACACGACGAGATTTAATCTCGCTAGAACTGCGGGCTAAATAAAATAATACGGTTAAGTAACATATTGACAGAAAAGTCATCGATATTCTCATATAACTCATGAACAGCATCAACAGCTAAACATATTTACCAGAGGAAGCAAACTTGCAGTTTCCTCCGTTTTGAGGGAACATAGCGATATCAAATGTCTTTGTCTTCTTGTTATCATTTTTTTCTTGATGTTGAATTGTATCACACTATTACGATTATGTTGGATATTCAACGACTGTAATTTCAATGAATTAGTTTCAATTGTTATGATTGATGTGAATTAGTGTTATGACAGGACATTGCCGTCGGCAACAACAATTCATCAACAGGAAATAACCGAACTGAATAACTAGAATAATACGTGAACATAAACAATGGATACCTTCCATCTTGAGAGTTTAAAGCCCAAGACTAGTTTCGGGAAAGTAGCCGAATACATCTGTATTGATCAATATTGTTGAATATGTATTGAAATAGGGCTTGTGTGGTAAAATCCGAACCTAAGCATCGTTAAATACAGACATATCGGAAGAAATCCAATATCCGCCTGTGAAATTCATAAATCCACCGCCCGTTCAGACCTGTCAGCGCCGCTAGCGCTGGGGCGATATCAACAAGCTAGGGACAAGCCCGTATAGCGCGACACCTCGTGTACACCTCGTGGTCGTAATACACGTAGCGTATGAGCGATTCCGCGTTGGCGATATCTATCCGGCCCTAGATCAATTTATAATTTTGCAAATATATCAATTAGTAGGCGGTTTCTTGGCCAAATTTGGATAATCCTATATTAGTACAATTATATTATTTCACATTATTGGTAATAAGAGCTTCCATTTAATTTTGTTTAGAGGGGGGCGTTTCCAAAACTGGCCTTTACCTTTAATAACAATTTTCCATTAAACACTCTGGCGATTTGCCAATTTATTATAAATATTTTGACGTGGGTGTAATGGTCTTCCTATTCCAATTATCCTAATTGTCATAAAGTATCTAATGTATTCCATTTTAATGGATACGTTGTTTTGAAGAGTAAATACAATTAAATCTCATATTTATTCTTGCTAAGTATTTTCGTATTATCTCGCGACAATTCGGCCAAAATTAATGAAATATTGACAATCACTTTGCGTTGCTAAGGAACGACAGCGTTTCTTGCTTCAATATTTTGTTATTAGGGCAAAAGAAACAATGGCTATTTATGGGATAATGGAACAATTATGAATAGTAAGCCGTAGAACCATAAATACATTGCAATAATTAAACATTCATCGCTAAATGCCGGCCTAGCTATTTCAAATGCGACCGTATACCCTCGACGCATGAAAACAATGGCGATTGAGATATGGTTCTGTGCCATAAATTAATTAAATGCTATTTACGTCATCAACTCATTATGATCAGTTTCACATTTTAAAAGATACAGATACAATTTGTCTCAAATTAAGGAATTGACACAAATATCTAAGAATTAACAAAAGATCTAGTCATACGTTATGCCATTTTTGTTTGTATATTGTGACCCATTAATAAAAATGAGCTATAGTATGAGAAGTTCAAGGTAACATAATCATGTTTGAAGCAAGGAAAATGCTCAGAAAGATTGGAATTTCTTAATTGTACGTTCATTTGACGCTCTATGGTTTGTTCTTGCATGTGTTAAACATGATACAGACACATTGCGGGATATTAATGTTCTTTTCTATAAGGTTTTATATCCCCCTGTATACTGGAAGAAATAAAAAAACTGAAAATTTAGATCTTTACACTGTAAAGATGAATTATAAATATGCTTTCACAATAACTCCCTGTTAATTTTCAAATCTCCCCCAAATTACTGACTGGCTCCAAATCGTGTGAACAAATAAGTCTTACTGATTGTGTAAATGTCATGTCATTATATCGAAATCGAACTCTTCCGGTCGCTGTGGTACCTTTTAATAAAATGGGTCACATTTGTTATTTAGAAAATTATTCTTCATATTTATGAAAGAAATTTCCCATGATAATTACAATCAGGCAATTCAAAAATGGATTACGTTTAGTAAGTAATCGGACATTCATTCAAATTATTAAATCCCATGCGAAAAAAACATAATTAAAAGATTGCTATTCTTAATGTGAAGAAGCAAATACAGTATAGTCGTAATTGAACAAGTAAGTGTCTAGAATCAATTTTACCATGTAGACTAAATACTTTAGACACGTTTATATATACAATGAAGAAACAGAAGTTAGGGGCCCTATAGGTCTATCAGATTTGTTAACAACTTATCTATGGTTCGCATTTAGGTAATTTCTGCCTCTTAAAAACAGCCCTGTTGATTGACGTGGTTTTTGTTAGGCCTTTTGTGTGGCCCTTACTATAATGCTTTACGGGACTATGTGACTGCGACATACCGTATAAGGCTTTTTTTTTGCGGAAAATTTAAGAGAAGGAGGTAATTTTCCGTATCCATGCACCACGCGTCATTTACCAGAATCGTTAGCCCACGTCCCGCCTCATTTAACACAACAGGTTGTGGTTTATTTTGTTACCATGTATCATATCTGTCAAAATTGCAGACTCTAGGAGAAATCAGTTAGGTAAATTTTTAACTGAAATGTGTAATCATTATTTTAGTGAAGAATATATGGGTAAAAATTAGCTAAATTATAAGTGTGTGTAATATACAACGTGTAATAAATTATTGGCTTTCGGGTGCAACACATATATCTATGTACATTTAACCAGTTTCCTTCTTGGCTATTTCATCGCCACAATCATGACAATCATAATTATTCAATAGTCAGGATATACACGCGGCCCACCATATAGGTTCCCGTAGGCAATGTGCGGTGAAGACCTTTAAAGTATAGCTTTACGTCCGTCACTACGCATCATTTGAAAAAAACCATTACCCAGATCACGTCTCATTTAAGAAGAAGATTATTGAATAATTATAATGTTGGCAATGACCAAGCCTATTATCACGATACTGTATTTAAGACGTGGCACGAATTGGGAATTGGCATTGCCGTCAAGCGTCAGTCAATGAGCAGATGAGTGGATATGAAACTAATTAAGGAAAGGGATGAATATGAAAAGGTCAACATGACGTGATTGTCCCATAAGCTTGTCTTCGAAGCACCATCGTGGTGATCAATTTTATCATTTTTGTTTCCGTATCGACCACATTCTTATCAGTTTTATTGTCAACAATCCTAATCCTCTAATCCTCTGCTGAGACATTAGCGCCCAGGGGCTAGAGATAAAAAGTGCCAACCCTGATAAAATGTACTGGATGCAAGCTTGAGTGCTCAAAAATCACTACCGCTCCTCAGCCCTCCAGGAGCGGTATTCAGCTAGCTATATAATTACCTAATGAAATGAAGGTAATCAAGAAACGAGCGGTATATGGGTAGATGTAGAAATGGGCGAGAGGGTGGGAAAGAGAGGGGCAGGTAAATATTCATAGAGAAATTAAAGCGGAAATGGAAATATCATAATTCTTAGCTATAGCGGAGGAATTAACTAATTCCTTTGGGTATGTTTCAAAATACATAATCACCGATCTTCTTTTACATGTGATACTACTTATGCGGCTTGTGTATAGAAAACACTTTAAGAAGAGGTTTGTTATTGTGGTTTAGACTTAAATCATCGTTAAAAGAAACATGATCGGGGGCTCACTAGATTCCTACACAAGAGGAAATACAATACATCACTTCATAACCACAATTTTGAATTTAATTCGCGAAATCCCTGATGAACAATAATCGTGCTAATAAAAGTATTTACACAATTATGCATACGTGGGAATGTGTAATAACCGCTTATGAGATATATTTGATCGATTCCTATTCCTTTTCTGAATTATACTTCACTTAAACTTGTAGTACTCAAGCTCACTTTCACCTCATACGTGTACTCAATGTTTCCATCCTGTTTCTGTCACATTTGCTCCGGCGACAACTGCTCCACTATTTATTTGCAATAATCCAGAAAGAGGTTGTTAACCCTGACAAAAAACATAACAATAACTTCGACACTAATCCTAAACATAACGCTAACTCTAACTCCTCAAAAACACACAACATGGCGATAAGCTTTTGTTTCGGAGAAAATAATTATCACCGGAGCGATAACCTTTCATTCTGCTTTGGAAGAGGTTTTGAAGCGCCCTCCACGCCATGTCAAAGAGATGGCTTGAACCCCCCACATAATGGCCATCGAATTGTCCACGTTCATGGGAACATGGACAAGTGTGCCATGTTTGAACTATATGTAAAATCTCGTAGCCCATGGGTTAAAACATGAAGCGGTTTAGCTGTCGAAGTGAAAACGAAAGGAAAATCGGAATAAAAGGTGGTGCATGGCAAAGATTTTTTAGAAGAATGACGAACGAAAGGAGAGAGAGGCTTAGCGTGGTCTGACTGATCAGTCATTCCAGGGGGCACACGATAGCCCCCCCCCCCCCCCCACCCCCTCTCCTAACGCTACGGCATTGGAAGGAGAAAATACAGAGAGCAAGGAACAAAATAAAATTACGAAGAATTTTTTTTTTGCCGCAAGGTGAATTAATTCCTTAGGAGGGAGACAAACTCGAGTAATGGACTTGAAGAGGCCAATTATTCAAACGAGCCACACACTTGAAAGTCTCCGGCGGGACCAATACATTGGTGAGAAAATAAGCCGCGATATTAATTGCCGCAATTCGGGCCCAGTCATTAACCGAAGGTTAACCCGAATTCGACGAGTAAACAAAGTTGAGGGTCAAGCAGTCAATCTCGATAAATCTTCTTCATTTCAACGATAGTGAGTGATAGCAGTGGCGTAGCGTATCTATAGTCGGGGCACACAAGTTATTAAGGAGGCACACATCATGTATTGCTTTATTTGTTAAAGCTGGTATCCGTATGTATAATTTAGTTATTATTGGGGGGGGGGGGGCGCACACAGTGCCCCCGCCCCCACCCCTACCAGGCGCTTAACCAATGAGTGAATACTTAATGCGGTACAATTACCTTTTAAAATGACCTTCCTATCAACACACATTTTAACTTGGTCACCTTTTTTTGATCGAGATACGTTGTTGCGTATATAACGTCATGTAATGTTAGTACTTTCATGACTATACTACTTTAACTCGCGTTCGGGTAAACAAATCCGGTCAGGGTGTCGATCTTGATTCTTGATTCTTGATAAATCGTATCTTGGTTTCAAATGAGTGATGATTATAAAACGCGCTACACAGTCAATTACCTTTTGAATGACATTGCCATGGCCATCAACATTCAATTTAACCCTTTAACAGCCGACATAATCCTTTTGTAATGTCATGTCATTTTGGCATTCTGCAGCTTTTTTCTTGCGTTCGATAAGTAAACAAAGTTAAGGGGTCAAGAAGGCAAGCTCGATGAATCGTGCCATGATTCTTAATGAGTAATTTGACGTATGACGCGCTATTCAGCCAATTACCTTTTATGCAACCTTGCTACCAGCACACAGTTTATAGTCTCTAAGATCGAGATGTGTATTCTATTACTTCATAAAAAATGATGAGCTCCCCAAAAATTAAAATCAGTATAAGAATTGATATTGTTGCTGATCATGCCTATGCCTATGGCGCACAATAATGCTGCTGGGATCCCTTGCCCATATTCGTCCTACTTGGCATGCTTGGCACACTCATTACGTCCACTGTTCATGCTGTGTGTCACCTCTACGTCATAGAATCAAACAACATAAATCTCAACACCCAACATTCACAGTTGTTTGTGAATGGATCGATTTTGGTGCGTTTGAATACACAATCAGAGTTTTTTTTGTAAATGTTTCAAGTTAACGTTTCGCTTGGAAAGAGATACGCCTGGAAACGTGAATTATGTGATAGACAAGAGTATTCAAACTCGCTCGCGAATTTGTGTCATTAGAACTTCAAAGCCAATTATAAGAACCCACAATCATACTTTATTTATACAAAATTGTGTTTATTGACCTAGAATATCTGTCTTTCAATCATTAGAAGCTTGAAATCGTGTGGAAGTCCACTTTAATGGCATAATGGCGTAACCGCTATAATACATGCGTGGTTTGTGAGGTACATCTCATGACCTAGTCCCACTATAGCGTATCTCCTTCTATGTCCTATCCCTTGTGGCAGAATACTGGCAGGAAACGAAATGAGGTGGACCAAGTTCGGAATGGAGTGACTAGTAGGATACTTTTCATTCGTCTCCGTTTCGCGTGAACGAAACGTCATGGAACTGGAAAATTTGCTAGAAGTATACTGACCGATTGGCCGCATTTTGGTCGGATAGGAAACGGAAGGAGATATGCATGTATATGTTATAGTGGGAATAGGCCATAAGAAGCGGAAACTCTGCCCACTTCACATGCAAGATAGGCCTGCGGGAACAATGGGGGCGTCCTATGCCGAACCTTTGTATCGTCTTCGCATTTCTCAAACAAGATGTTGAGACGCGGCCGAAATAGAGGGCGTCCTGAATGTGACCTTCCTCGAGTCCCTCTAGGCGCTATGCCTTCCCAACTAGGCTTCTCCAAGCCACAGGGATCGAGAAAGTTACAATATTTGGATATGTAAATCAGGCCAAATGGAAGTAATGTTTGATGATTAAAACAAACAACAAAATAATATTGAAGAAAGGGATAAATAAAAAGGAGAATTCAAGAAGGCCGGGGCAGAGACCTGGATGCGTTTGATCTGGAACAGTGGAAGGTTATCTGACAGTCAGTTGCCGCTGGTCGATTTTAGCGCTCCTAGCTGTCCGGGCCTGGCGACTGTGGGGGCGTAGTTATATCACCATGATCGCAGATGACAAACGATGGAAACATAAATATAATAAGCAGACGGTGTATCTTATAATTTAGGGGTTTTGCTAAAAATACGATGACGAATGAAGGGCGAAATAAAGACGGAGATGGGTACAAGGGTAGTGAAATGTATATACACACTATGTGGCCAAGCGCCACTCCGCGACGCCGTGTGTGCCCGCATATATAGGATCCTGTATATACAGTACATCGCTTGTGCTCTGAGTCCTTTCGATGAGCGTATTATCGCATAAATAAACGCCGCTCATAGTGCGTACCATGCGTTGACTCGTCGAACAGTTTTCTCGTGATCGGGATTTAGAGCGCAATATTGATTCAGAGGACGCAGAGATCGGAGATAATTATATAGATATATAGATTTTGGTCGGGCAACTTGGAAGATGCGTTTGAGAAGGCGTTCTGACATCAGTCATGTTAGACCTCACCTCTGGTCCATTAGTGTTCCTATCTGGGCCTGGGGACTGTGGGGGAGTAGTTATCCATTAGAAGAAGCCTTCAGCTTGTTCACAGCACGTAGCGCCAGCAGGCAGAGATGGGGGTGGGTGGGGGGGGGGGGGGGGGGGGTCGAGACTAAGATGGGAAGGGATAAGTATTGAAAGAGAAAGATAATATCAATGATACTAGTTGTACTATAGACAGTGGGTGGAGTTGATAAGCAGGTTGGGTTAGCTATCAATTAAGCATACTGTATAAGCCTTAAAGCGTATAAAACACAACCACTTAGAATGATAAAGATGCAGGATGAAGGGGGAAGGACGTGCAAGAGGAAAAAGCATAAGCCATTTGTTTTTGTCAAGTATCCATTTATTGTTCGTTAACCCAAAATGAGTGGTTGTCACGCGCAAGAAAGCAAGAGTGATGAATACAAAAGCTTTGCTATAGATACACACTAACACACACAATAATTCACAATTCACAGTGTGGACAGAGATGCGTTTTTAAAACTTTTTCCCCATTTTTAAACTTTAAAGATCTACCTTTAGAAATATTTATTGGAAAAAAGTAAAATAGTCGAATATGCAACACATCCACACCCCTAAAACATTTCACTTTTAGTTATATCATGTATCAATAAGAAAAGAATAATGTCGATACTGTGATACTTTGACCACGTGTTACGTCTATGGAGATGACACTTTATTGTAGTAAGCGGGTTTATAATCATATTTCATATTTGTAGTGTTCATAAAAAAAACAAGTATTGTTTTATCAATGTCATATGAAACTCGAACCGCATTCCATCATCCGCCATCACATATGTCCGCCATTCTACAGTTCTATACTTCCTGGGAAGTTCCTGCCATCAGGTATGTCCGCCATTCTATACTTCCTGTTTATACTAATTCGCAAAACGCATCACGTGTCCCTAAAAGGTCTCGATTACCACCTTAAGTCATTGCATGAATATTCATGCATGCCAAATGGAAAGCATTTAAGTGCGAAATAATGGATGACAAATGGTACCTACATGTATATGCGACGCGTTGGGTCAAAAATAGTGATACATTGGTTACTCGCCGCTTAACTTGTCTACACCCATTTCGTATATTAGCGAAACAGTATTTTAGAGGATAAGGATTATGATTAAGATAGGAGCTGTGATGAGGGTAGATACTTGGACAAGGGTTAGAGTTAGATTTAAGTCGATGGTCAAGTTTGGAGTTGTGTTAATGGAAGTTTAAAGGGACTTTAGTAACCTTGTCCAAATCCTCAAAATCCAAAAGGAATTCTAGCGGTTCCCTCATATCTTGTTTTATTCGTATTAACAATGAAAGCATGGGACATGTTTCGGTTTTTCAAATTTCCATTTCGTCAAAAAAAGGTTTACGATTGAAGTGTTAGGATATGAAATTATCTACGGGACCTTTTCAGCCGTGTACAAAGTAAGTGCAATGAGTAAGTGAATATCACTGTGCATTTTTGCTAATTTCTCGGCCAAATAACATCCAATTAACTTGAAATGTTCACACATTACTCTCTGGACATATCAGATCACACCATGGGCGTAGATCTGCCATTGATACCCATTCAACAGGGGGGGGGGGGTGATCTATTCATTCATCTCCCCCCCCCCCCCCCCCCCCTGATAGGTATTACGTAAGTATCTACGCCCATGGATCATACCAATACACATTTTATTAACCACGCATCACAAAGTTACTAGATCCCTTTAAGGCATATTGTGGTAGACCAACTAAAGAAGTTGACCGAATGGGTGTAGACGTAGCTAAGATAAACCATATACTGACCCCTCTTCCGTTATATAAAACAAGGTTCTTAAATCTTGACACCCTAGGACTTCTGCTTCTTAACGCAGGGGCGTCGATCCGTTTTTGCGATTGGGGGGGCGAAATTTGAAAAAAAAATTCAGAGTGACCACTGAGAGAGCTAAAAGCCCCACATTGGCATGCCCAGAAGTGTTATTATGCGCTCATTGAAAGTGTCTTGATGGCTCGAAGACCTGACTTTGGGGGGCACCCACATTTAGGGACAATAATGGGGGTCTAGGGGGCGGAGCCCCCGGAAGCTTTTAGATTTCAGACATTTGCAACTCCTATCATGGGTGTTAAAATTGTATAAAATAGTGAACCTACTCGTAATGTATTTTTAAAGGGCATAGCGAGGAAAAGATTGAGCCTTGCATGAGATGGATCCACGTGATCCTGTATACTATAGAGCCATCGATATAGTCTAGGGCATTGGGCTCCCATTAAACTAAGCAAGGGCGTCAACAACTTCTAAAAAGTGGAGGGGAGACATTGCGAGGAAGCGAAGCGACCGAGCGGGGGAGGGTGTGGGAGGGGGTGTCCCCCTCCGACAGTAGGGAGCTTTTGTATTTTTGGGCGTGAAATTGTGCGATTTGGTGCACACCTGAGACAGAAATTTCACGTAATATGAAGTATATCAGTATGGAACCAAACATACATAATGACAAAGGGAGGGGGACAATCTCCTCCACTTTCAAATGTGGGGGGACATGATATCCAATTTGATTTGCGTTCAGCGCATGTGGACCGAATTGACTGAAAGATATATTTCAGATTATTTTATTTTCTGTGACGGTGTGCTATCTATAGAGGGTTTAATAAACTTCGTTTGAGGTGTGCGTTTGAGAAATTACACTGCCCAACACATTTCGAAAGGTGAGTTCCCGCAACCAAAATGGAACTTGCAATATGAGAAACTGTATGCGCGCGAAGCGCGCGGCAAAAAAGAGATTTACAGTCCTTTTCAAACTAAAAAAAACGGCTATTTTGAAGATTAATTATTGATAAATGTGTCTTTCCCCTCTTTGGCATTATATCACTCGATTTTTTTCTTCTTCATTTTCGGAATTATTGGGGGGCGAAATGATATGTTCGCCCCCGATATTTTCATTGGGGGGGTGACCGCCCCCCCCCCCCCCCCTGCCCCCCAGGATCGACGCCCCTGTCTTAACGCCAGCCGCCAACATGCCAATGTACTTTAACATTTTGGCTAGTTGGCAAAGCGCTTCGTGTCCTTGCGGTACTAAGAGGTTTCGATAACAATAACAGCCATATAATGTATTGGAATATTCATGAATGGAAGTGGGGTTCGTCAAAGTACTGATCTGGTGATGATGCATCGGCAAAAAGGTGGCTCATAATGTCTTTTCATCTTTAGCAAAAATGACTTTTACTTGTCCATTCGGACGACTTAATGTCAAAGTGCATTTACAATTCATGCATGTTGTTACTAAAATGTACTCTATTATGGAGCTTACATAACGCAAATCGACATGATCGATGAAAGTCAGTGAACATAATAATAGCTAAATCACTAATTATCTTTTACCGAATTCTAATAATTTTCCATCCTTGTGCAGCGGTACATATTATATTGGTTTATATTGGTATATTATTATGATTATGTAATATTTTATTGTATATTAGTCTACAATTTATTTATTTAATTGTATTTCGTTTATGAATGTATTGTTTGTTTGTATCATTACTTGTTCAACATTTATTTGTGAAATATGGAAATAAATTAAAATCAAATCAAATTATATTGGAGGACTGAGAGGGTACAATAGTTATAAGTGCCACTTAAAAGCCCACCCTAATTTTGTGTGAGAGGTCATCACACTATTAGAAACTAGGGTATAGGGTGCAAAACGCTACTACAGTAACAACACCCTTCATGGTGCAATTCTGCGCCCCAAATTGGGGTAATAGCACTTTTGGGTGCACAATTCAAAGGAATACATAACGCGCCATTTTGATTTTTAACAAAGGCTGCTCCTCATCCAGTCACCCCCCCCCCCCCCCTTCCTGACTGTGGAATCGTTGCCCATTGTTCCCGGTATACGTACCTCGTTCAACGTCCAATCCAACCACGGAATCGACTCCGTAAAATAGCGAGCCTGTGGACATGACGATGTCATTTACAGAACACGAAACTTACTATGACATGTATGAACAGCCAAAAGTGTCAAACATGTATATCACGCTATATGGGGGCCGGTAAAGGAGAACAATAATTCAAACTGGATGACGTGTCCCTTACTTTACCCTGTGCTTCTTTCAGTTTCAGGGGCGTTACATGGACTGATTTGGACTGATCTGGAGAGGACCCCTATGTATCTCTTTAAGTTTGTAAAGATCGATGATAATATATTGTTCTGGTATTGTTTTTGTCAAATTATTGGGACGCACATTACCCCGTGCCCCCCCCCCCCCTCCCCCCTCCCACCCCCTCCCCTCCCCGGCCCTACGCTATTGGCTTCTTCGAAACAATACGATCATTCATTCACCAATTCTGGAACTTGATACAATTCTGTCCGATTATTTTGTGTGTGTTTGTTTGTATGTGTTTGTATGTGTTTGTTTGTTTGTATGTATGTTTGTGTGTTGCTTGGATTAATTCAGATTCAATTTGTATTCAAACAAGGATAATAAACATTATCAGAATCGAATACATCTTTCATAATGTAACTGATTTTAAAAAGGCCTGCTGTGCTACTAGAATCATTTTAAAGATGCTACACAAAACATAATGTGATTCTTTTGAACCTTTCTTACTACGTCATAAAGCAAAACGTCATTATTTAATCAAAATGAACAACTCGGTTTGATTGAATCGGCATGTAGTCGCCTAAAGTGAAATTTTGTAAAGCGAGCAAAAATAACCCATAAATTAAATATTGAAATAAAAAATAGTCATATATCTTGAACAAATTATAGGCCATACATCATTCACTTTTAATTGTTATATTCAAAGAAATATCATAATTCTCTTGTTGTTCAGCATTATAAATTGTGCTGAAATGGTGAAATCTGAATATTTCGACGAATATCAGACCATAAATTGCGGCATTGACTTGTCGACAAAATAAGTCTCATATTTGATTTGTTGCATAATTAGTCTGATACCCGCAATATCTGAATTATATCGTCTCCTGAAACTAAGCCTCGCGATAATGAATAATTCCTAGTGTGCCATTTGAAATGATATTGCCTACCTCCCAGTCGGCGGAGAATAATTGCATTTCATTTTAATTGCGAACGTCAATATTGATATCACTTTTGCCAGCAATCGTGTGATGGATGTGACAACTATAAGACCGAGTCCTGATTATATTATAACACAATATTCATGGTAATAAGGCGCCCCGCAGACAGCATTAATAAAGTGATCCATTAACTTGATTTGTTTTTAAATTCCGAAAGTGATATTTGAGACTTCAATCCTATCCCGAATTTCCAATATCATTGTACAATTTATTCTGAATGATGTGCGGTAGCTTGTTTTAAAAAAAAGTGCAATGTTTTTCCTGGTGGAAAAAGTTAATTGATGTCTCAGATTTGATGATTAATTGACTATTATATAATCGAAATGCGTTCCGGTACTCATTCTCATTTCTGACAAAAACTTGTCAATTTCAGGAAAAATCATTATACTATTGCTAACCAAATGACAAGAATAGTGACATTGATATTGATCCCGAATTGGTCCGTATTACCATAGTTGAATTTATAATGATATTACCTCACCAGGATACGTGCAAATAATCACATGTGCCACTGTAACTCTTAGTAGTCATTGAGACAATATTCCGGTTATTTTTTACTGTACATGTAACGTCAAACATTAGTCGTCATATTTGTTTTTATTTCTCAATTGAAATTTACCGGAGAAGAACAATCGAGATTACTCCGCTCTATATATAGATCCACAAATGTGCAAAGCTTTGGAAAACGGTGTGAATGACGTCATAGTATTTTACAAGCACGTGTATGAGCTGGATGACGTGTGACTTTTGTTCGACATAATGTCACCATGGTTTAGTCAAATTCATAATTAAAATGTTTATGTCGTGTTTTTATATTGGCTAAATTAAAATAAAATTAGAAATTCCTTCATCTTGCTGTAGATCTCCCCATCAAGATATATCATAGTATAATACACATTGACTAAGAAGCACAGACTACACAGGGCACACACACACACACACACAAACATACATGCATACAGACAGACAGACAGACAAGCGCACACAATGTGCGACACAAGAATCGTTCTCCTACTTTTCACGAGGATCGTGATAAATGCTGCCCTGTTTAATTGGTGAGAGAGTTTTAATGTTACATGTGTATTATTTATATTTACAGAGAAGCACGGAGTACACAGCGCACACGCACATGGAGACGGGCAGACAAACAAACGTAGACGATGTATGGCCGCACAACGGTGACCGTTCTCCTTCTCTTCATGAAAAGTGTGATAAATAATGTTGCCTTGTTTAACTGATGAAATAATTTATATTTATCTTTCTCTTCTATCATTTCTTATCACAGCGCACACGCACAGACAGACAGACAAACACACACAATGTACGACACAACGAGACTCCTACTCCTACTCGGCCTCGTATGCGCTCTTCTCGCCTGCCTTCTTCCATCGCTCGGCCACTGCTACATCCTACTGGACGAAGAGGATGTCGGCGCCGACGATGTCGATGGCGAAGACGGTGAATGGAAGAGGGGCTACGCGGGCAACGTGGTCGCTGACCCCGTGGCGAGGTCACCGATGACGTACAAATCGATGAGCAGATACCTGCAGAACCTGGCTTCCAGAAGACTTGTAAACGACCAAGGTATATATTTCTTTGTTTATTGTCATGTCGTTTTTGTTTCTGTTTTTACATTTTGGCGGGTTTATCAGCTGTTGACGACAAAACTGTCTTAATGTTCACTTACGTCCGCAACCAGAAGCCGACTCGACCCGATCCGCCTGGTTTTCAGTCAGGCTAGAATCGGTTTCGCTCAGTCGTAGCCGATTCAATATGTTGAATCGGCCTCGAATGATCTCCGACTGGCTCTTGACCGGCAAAACAGGGGTACCGAGGCAACGTATATTCTGAACTGAACCGACTGAAAACCAGTCGGATCGGGTCGAGTCGGCTCTGTGTGCGGAGGGCTAAGCCTGCGCACGCCTGCGATTCCCCACTCCTGACGACGGACAGTCAACCAGTTCGAAACGTCGAGCCACTCCTACCACCCATCCTCTCCTTACTATAAAGCCCTCCGCACACAGAGCCGATTCGACCCGATCCGACTGGTTTTCAGTCGGTTCAGCTCAGTATACAGTGCCTCAGGACTCCTTTTTTGCCGGTTAAGAGCCAGTCAAAGAGCATTCGAGGCCGATTCAACATGTTGAATCGGCTACGACTGAGCGAAACCGACTCTGGCCTTACTGAAACCAGTCGGATCGGGTCGAGTCGGCTCTGTGTGTGGAGGTCTTTACTCATACCGGCGCGTTCGTATTAGCACTACAAGCTCAAGACAGAATACCAACTGCCACAGTTCTTTACGGAGTTTCCAAGAAAGAATACCAACAGCACTTCTCATGTCGGACTCTCCAATCCTCCCTTCTTGCAATGTGCAACCACAAGCCGACTGTATGTTTATGTTTTTTTTGTTTCTGTTTACGTTTGTGGCGGTATTATCATTTGCTTCCATCGAAATCGTCTTATTGTACACAATGACGTACTTATCTATGATCATTTCTAGGTTCCATGCATGCCGAAGACTTGGTAACGAACAAGGTATTATTATTATTATTTTGTTCAATGACAAGTATTTTCCATACTATCACGATTTTGCTTTTTTGGCAGCAAAATTGTCTCCTTTTTTTATGAAAAAAATATTCGAATGGGTTAAACACCAGCTGCAGACACATGACAATGAAGTATTTAAAAAGAAAAGTTTTAACCCTCAACACGCTTGTCATGTCTGTGTGTCCTATAACAGCATGAACAATTGTACCAAATTTCGTGTCACCGTTTCGATTCAAACATCGAAGCTAACTAATGGATGTGAAGAAAAAAAACAGTTTTGTTTTGAAACCTTAGCAAACCGTTAGTATTATCAAACTTATATACAGTCACCCATTAGTTCCCACGATATTCAATTAATAGTCCATCGTTCTTACTTTCGCTGATGAAACAGAGTAGACCTACTGATTTTTAAAATGGTATTGACTTTGGTTTCACAGATGAATTGTATAGTCTATAATACAAGGAAAATATTTGACCTTTAACGAAAACACTTACACAGAATTCAATATCCGGGGCAGTGAAGTGGAGTTGAGTAGTAAGTGCCTGTCAATTACATCAATGATGTTCCTCAGAAGAACAAATAATTCCACGCTCCAATCGAAAAGGCTCCTGACGTCTCGTAAAGGTAATTGGTAACATTATAGGTGGAGAAACTGCAAAACTGTTCGTTTCAGAGGTGAACAAAAACGAGTTCTTATTATTCAGGGCCCATATTCATAAAGAAAACCCGCTAGCCTAGTTCGGGTAGTTAGGGTTAGCTGGGTAACTAGGGTTCGGGTAACTAGGGTTAGCTGGTTTAGCCAATAGGTATACCTACTAATTTCATTCTAGTTAGCAACTGATTTTAATCAAATAATAGCCACATCATCCCAACAGACTTAGCATGGACGCTTTTTTTTTATTACGGGCCCAGGTCTCGCCGGTTTAATTTTCGATTGTATCTTTGCCCAAACTAAATACTTTTGCCGTCAAACTTTCACAGGCTGTAATTTATAAGATTGTGTTGTTCAAGTACGCACAATTCAAATTTGATCGGGTAATGCTGTACGGGATTCTTTATAAACTGTTTGCCAATGCCGCAATATTTAGCCGAAGCTATAAACATTGGCAAATTATGATTTACGACGGGCATAACAAGCCAGTTAAATTTTTAATTCAGACGAATGTTTCGATCGGGGTGTATGTAAAGAACTTAATTATGAAACAAGAATATCTTTAAATAATGATTGAACGGTTGCAATAGGGGAAGACACACAACAAAAGCCATTTCAAGCGCTTATTGATAAGGTTCCGCAGAGTGCTCTGTAATAAACGGTAACATATTACACAAGGAATTGATTGACTTTCTGGCAATAAAAAAGGCACGAAATAATAACCAAAAAGAACCAGCATTTTCCTGAGTGTCCGAGTGAATATGTCTCCTCTTACCACTTGACATATTCTCTTAAAGGGCCTATTAAAATGGCTTGAATTTAAAGAAATATCTCTAATAGAGGCAGAGAGAGAAAAGTAACGTATAATTGTGAAGTGAAAGCATGCATAATCTTTAATATGAAACAACCAGCAGCGTAGAGTCGGCATTGAAGGTAGTGCGAACGCCTTGCGTACGGTTCGTATATACACACATTAGGCCCGTTCTCACTGGCGCAAATAATCGCGATGCAAATTTCGAAATTTGCATCGCGATCCAAATTTCGAAATTTTTTGCCGTGTGGACATACAATTTTGAAAATAATCGCGATGAGGATCGCGATGCAAATCACGATAAGTTCTGCGATTTTTCAGAAATCATCGCGATTTTTTATCGCGATTATTTATCGCGATTATTTGGCGCGCGCTGCGTGTGTGAACGGTCAACAGAAAAATAATTTCGAAATTCTGATCGCGATACAAATCGCGCTAAATAAGCCTGTGTGAACGGGCGCAAATAACTTCGAAATTCTGATCGCGATGCAAATCGCGCTAAATAAGCCTGTGTGAACGGGCGCAAATAACTTCGAAATTCTGATCGCGATGCAAATCGCGCTAATTAAGCCAGTGAGAACGGGTCTATGGTATTAGCTCAGCTCAGTGTTGTGCAGTGCGTACAAACTTGCCTAGTTTAAAATGGCGACCTGCAGTGTAGCTACTGTAGCATCCCCACACTTGACGAGCTTTAAAAGGGAGGCACACGGATTATTGGGCAACAAACAACCCACACTGTGTTTTTCCCTGTATTTTCACCTTATCTTTGTATTATTTGATCTAATTAAAAAATATTATATAGTTGGCGGAACGTGTCTGCAGCTGTGTCCATCGTAGCTGTACGCTACTGCATACAGTCCAGTGCATATTTCAGATTTAACTAGAAAAGTCCAATTTAAAGTATATTTGCTTAATAACTAATACGTAGCTGAGAGGTTGTAGAGGGACGTATATGAACCCCCTTGAAAAATAAAAATAAATAAAAATAAATAGAAATAGAAAATAATAATAATAGATAAATAGATACATAAATAAAATTAAAAGTAAAATAAACAAATTAAAAATAATACAAAAGTACCGAAAATTGGCCGAAATTAAAGGATATAGCCCAAAGGTGAGACAGTTTGGCCAAAATTCGATTCTTCTTTTGCCCTCACATTGTAAAATTTTGCCTGGGGGGGGGGGGGGGGGTATTCTACATGCAGCCCCCAGATGCGGCCCCCATACAACTAGTCCCAACTATATACGAAAGTTTACGAGTATAACAAAGTACAAGTTATATTAGGTAGTGCTCCGTCAAGTAGAATGTGGTCACACACAGCAGTTAAAAGACAAAAAGCCAGACACGGAGGCATTTTAATCTACTTTAATCAAATTGGAAAAAACATATTAAGTAGTTAATACCATTAAAGATCTATAAACAAAGATGTCGACAACTTCCGTACATATTACGCCCTTGGCCATTTCGGTCTTTATTTGGAAGTATTATAAAATAAATTAGCCCTATATCAGACTAAATGCAATTATACTGAGTGCTATTGTGATGACTTTGAGACGTGCATTGCATGCATTAGCAGTCATATTTATTTTATTTACCATGCAAACAAAACGGAAAGCAAACAAAAAGAGTTAATAATTTGTGTTTCTGCTTGTCGATGGGAGGAATCAAGTGGGATGTGAATCGTCTCAAAATATAAGACAGGAATAAAGGGATGAAAAAGAAGAATGAAGAAGATGAATACTGTATTAAAGCATGAAGAAGGAAAATGATAACTTACGTAAGGTGGTCAATGTGATGCCCTCTTCCCTATCTTGTTATTATTATCCATGTTCGCCCCCCCCCCCCCCCCTTTAACCACAGCCTCACCCCCTCCCCTCTCACACATACACACGCATTTAAACGAAACGAACACATACGAAGAAGTTGCCTTCTTTGATCATGGTTATTGTGTATTTATTAGCTTGTTCCCGAACTGAATCAAATAAAGTTTGTTTTATTTTTAAAAATCACGTGCTCTTCCAAATATTACACTTAGTATCTCATTACCTCACAAAGAATTATCTGTCGAAGTGCCCTCTTTATCGAAACTGAACTATCCCCTTAATATCTTCTTGATGTCATATCTAGAAATTAAACTTCTTGCAGACGGTCATAAATGTCAGGAATCGATTTGTTTCCAACTTGGGTGCTCTTATAATACATGTAATAAGGAAGTCACTAGCCCATCAAATCGTGCCGACGCTTATATAATAACACTCCGCGTGTAGGCTTGTCAGTGTAATTAAAATTGGATTTTAAAGAGATCTATTAAAGGGATAGTTGAGTTCTGGTAAAGATAGTACAGTTTTGGTAAAACTGAATTTAAGTAACCAAAACCTGCAAAATTACATTACAAACTAATAGCTATCACTCCACCATGCTCGAAAGGAATGAAACATTACAAACGACTAAGTAATTATTATTAAAAAAGAGCCGTTAAAACTCAAGTGGGCCCTCTCTAAACCCTCATCGGTTTTAACCATTTGAAATAAAATATTGTACATGTGATGTTTTGTTTAAATAGTGATTAGATAATCAACAACTATTTTAAAACCTCTTTTGTACATTTTTGAAAAGAGGAAGCATTTTTTTTTTTTTTTTACGGCTGGTTCAAAATTGTCGAATAATTGTGGGGCCCCACATTTATTACAAATAGTTATGTTTATGTATATTTCAGCCATTTCTGAACCGATTTTGATCAAATAAAGTTATTCTGTCATTAAAATTGTATGCTCTTTCGAATTTGACAAGTTTTTCATTATCTCACAAACAAATATGTTGTGTGGCGCCCTCTTTACCAAAACTCAACTATCCGTTTAACTTCATTCGAATTTTCCAGAAGGCGATAGTTGTTTCAATTGTATACCAATATCATTGATTATATGCTATGTACGATTTTGATTATGTTCATGATTTGGGGGGTGTTTTCCTAAAAATTACCACGAGGTTAGAATACAGGATACACCATGAGCTCTTGTCAACATGTTTACAAGCACGCAGCACATACACCTCAGAGGGTATATATTTGCGCAACTTACACTAAAGACTTCTTGACGCTATTACATTTCGAGGAACATTAAATAATAACACAAAATAGTAATAATGTTGTTGGATTTACCATTTTAAAGAAAATGCGACATTACACACAAAACAAAATAAGGACTCAAATGTGCACCCGTACGGTGCAGACCGTTGAACAAGACAGTTTAGGGTGCAGTCTGCAAATAATGACACGGAAGGGCGGGGGGAAAAAGCGGACGACGTACCGCCCGGGCCTCAGGGGCCACTGTTCTCAGTTCACGCCCCCGCTCTAGCGCGAAGATAAACGAATAACACACGAACTAAATGCAGAGACGAAACGAAGAGTTTTTGGAAGTTTACTGAGTTTATTATAAAGGACATGAAAGTCAAATCACTGAATCGCTAGCCAAGACATGGCCGCGACCAAAGCGAATAATATAAAACATAACAAACTAGTCTTCTACAGGCTGGGCAAAGCCTCTCCTCGGGTAACTTAGTCGGTCGACACGATGTAACGGTACCTAACGGAATCGAAAGAAAAACTAACTAATTTTCAATTCCCCCGGCCCTTTTAGCCAAAAGCCCACTCACTTGCCCCAGCAACGAGAGTATTACTACGCCCCCCAAATTACAATAAAACTCACTACAATTCTTAAGGACTATGTTCTTTTTCGTATAGAATTACCTCGCTTCGCCGTGGTGCACGATGGCTCAGACCACATTCAACCACCCGGTATGACATACACACATATCACTCGTACACTTCCATCCAACCACGTGCACACTCACGCACGCTTCCATTCAATTACCCATCCAATCAGAACACACACATACATCAACACCTACCCGCCCACAACAGATTCCAACCTTTCTCGAGCGAAGAGGGGTAATTCTAAACAATGCGTCTGCATTTCCAGACCTACAAACATCTTAAGAATTCAAGTTGTTTTTAAAACTATTATTCTATTAACCACAGCTGCTACTTGTTGACCGACTAGCCCTGTTCCGCTACAATAACAGACTTGCACATTTGTGCAAGCTGATATGCACCATAAGCAGATCAGGATGCGAGTTGAGTTACCCCAAAAATAATTTACAATTGGGTGTTAAAATCGACTACATCACTATTTGTGCTTTCAACGTTTATTTATTTATTTATTTTCATTTTATTTCACTATTTAACCGTTACTCAGCCAATGACTGTTTTTCAGACGGTCCCTGAAATAAAAACAATACATCAAAAGAACAAAATTTTAAATACAATATTTACAAATTAAAAATATAAGAATTTTTTTTTACACAATTACGTTTAAAAATATAAAAAAATAAATAAATAAAACATTAACAAAAAGTAGCCTACAGATTAATTAACAAGTATGCTGTATGGTATTTGTATGGTCATAATGTTGAAGAAAATAGTAAATAAACAACAGTAATTTGTGTTGGTGTTTCCCCCCCCCCCCCCCCCCCCCCCAATACTATCAAGCTAGAGTTTTTTAACAAAAAACGGATGTACATCAATTCAAAAACTGAGTCAGACATACATGTTTCCACGCACGTAAGCGGACGTTTCTGAGAGTTACGTATAAATTGCCTGTTCCAGACTCGGTTATACGTGCACTACATTTCAATTAATTGCGACAGAAGATAATTTCATTTTAAAGTATCATAGCGATGTACACATTACGTGTCTGTATTAGAAGTACACCCTAGGGTATTTTGTGCAGGCGTATTTGCTTAATTTTCCACTCTCATCTTGGCTTCTTTGTCTCTTCATGTGATTATAATATTATTTTCTTCTTTTCATTAGCTTTCTTTTTCAAACGATGTTCCCGGTGCGGGAATTAGTTATTATATTTGAATACAGATCTGCGTTGAAAAATATAATTCTTTTAACATGCCACGTGTCGCTTTTGTAAGTAAATGCATATAAATCATGAAATAAACGTTTTTGTTGTTTTTGAAAGACAGGCTTGTATATTGTATTCGTTAATTCATTTTAATGTCACGTGTTCCTCTCTCTTAAGTAATACATGTACATGAAATATATCCAATTATGAAAAGCCATTTAATAGCTGTATTGTTGAAAAGTGAGCTTATAAAATTATGAACAACCCTCATTTGAAATGTCACGGACAAAATCCCATTCACCATTCTGACATTCGTGGAAGAGAAATTAATCGCTCAGATGGCAGATCTGTAAAGAAATGCAAGCGAAATATCAAATCATGCCATTAGTTCTGACCACTCAAACAAGCAACATAATTATTCACACTTTTTATATAATTTCAAAAGACACCACACGCGCTTAAATTTACTATTAAAACAGTAATTTCTCTCAAAATAGTTAGTTGGGCCTTACTAGAAATTAAATTGTTTAGATGGAAATTAGTATTTATATGTCTTTTTTAAAAGAAGTCCAGCGCTTATTTAAACCAACAGCTCACACGACCAACATATAATGCATCGTAGTTGGCTGACGACTAATTCGTGTTATTTAGTCATTTATTGAGCCCATTTGGCTACTGATTGTATGAATGATTCACCTCGTATAAGTACGTATTTATAGATTTATAAAAAGGACTTTTCAACCCTTTCTTTTCTTTCTCTTTGTTCTTGTATTTCAGTCATATTATAATTATTTCCCAAATGATTTGCTTAAACATGACGTGTTTAAATTTAGCTGTTCCAAATAACCAAAATACAACAAATTGGTGCATGTTAATGTTATGTTATGACTCTCTCCAATCGTTAATTAAGATAATCCAATATTCCAAACTTGTTCAAATTTGTTTCTAATTCCTAATTAATTTGCTTAATTATGACGACTTTGGATACTGATGTTCCAAATACATTCAAATGCAACAAAGGTGGCGCTTTATGCTACATAATTGCCTCTCAAGAGACTCAAATCATTCATAAGGACCGTCCAATATCATACAGTTTTGCAAATTTGTTTGATATTTCCCAATTAATTTGCTTAGATATGACGACTTTGGATGTAGGGATGTTCCAAATACATTTGAATACAACGCAAGAGGTATTTCCTTTTACGTAATTACTCCCATATAGACTCCAATCGTTAACAAAGACAGTCATATCTTCACAACTTTTGCAGATTTGTTTGATATTTCCCAATTAATTTGCCTAAATATGACGTCTTTGGGCAATGCTGATCTGATAATTACACACAAGGGATCAGAGATGCATAGTTTTGGAAGAAAGGCTAGCGGGAAATATTATCTCTCAGGATAGTATTTTTCCAAGAAAAATTATTAATCTAAAACTCACAGAAGAAAAATAATAAGCTGTGTTACTTTAAATACAATTATTATGGTAGTATATAATTTTTTTAACTTGTGGGTGGATAGAACGAGCCAAAGCTTACGATTACGTAATCATGGTCGTTCATATGTTTGATTTGATCATAATTAAGTATGGGTTGGATAGTAAATTACTATCAGATTGTAAGTCATAATTATAATCATGATGATTACAATGGCGTGGATAACACGATGGAAATAGTTCTCTGAACAAAAAAACTTTAAAGGGGCTTAGTAATATTGTCCAAATCCTCAAAATCCAATTGGAATTCTAGCGGTTCCTTCATACCTTGATGTATTCGTATTAACAATTAAAGCATGGTTTTTCAAATTTCACTTACGTTAAAAAGATATGTACGATTGAAGTGTTCAGATGTTAAATTATCCACTGGACCGTCAAAACCGTGTACAAAGTGAGTGCATTGAGTTAGTGAATATCACTTTGCATCTTTGCTCATTACTCGGCCATATAACGTCCATTTAACTTGAAATGTTCACACAACACCCAGTGGACACATCAAATAACAACAGTATAAAACTATAAATACATTGTATCAACCAACCATAAATGTTTGCACATGTCAACAAAGTTACTAGATCCCTTTAACATAACTACGAAAAATGGAATAGATTGTAATTAAAATAGCTTGGATGCATGACAACAATCAGATCGTATGCTAATAACATAATCATGAAGATTAAACGAAATGGATCGCATAACAAAACCATAGCTAACAGTGCATAGTTTAAACAGTAACGAATTGAAAAACCTACACAATCTGAAAGTGTATATTATGATAATTAAAAATTATTTGGATGGATACGAAATATCAGATCATAAAATGATAATTGTAATCATAATAATTAACATCGGGAGGGTAGTCAAGCAAGTTAAGAATGTAAAAAATTACGTAATTCGTATAAATGATAATTAGAAATCGGTAGGATGAACTAATTATAATAATAATAACAATCAGATCGTAAGATTATTACATAATCATGAAGATTGTGACGACTGTGAAAAACAAACAAACTAATCTAACAATCCATTACAAAATTGTAGGGTGATAATTATAATCGTCATAATTAAAACAAGGTGGGAAGCATATTATATCTGACAATTTATTAAAGTTACAGCAGAAAGGGATAGTATTTGTTTAGCCATTACAGGGAAATTTGTATAGTTATAACAACAATAATTTTAATATTCTGATACAAGTAGATAGTTATATATTGATTTGTTTATAAATGAACACAATATACAAGTATTGAATGAGTTGTATAGACTCTCGACCTCTTACAAAGCTTTTATTATTTTATTGGAGATGAACGCGGGTTTAAGCGTTTTATGTAAACTTAGCTATGGAATTATAGGATTCTTACCATTTCACTGGGCACTCGGGGGTTTAAAATGTATTGTACTGCTTTCATGTGTGGGGACTGCAGCTATAACATGACATGAGGGTGCAACTCACGCATGCTTCCGCAAGGCTACGTTCAAAACATGGCGCTTCTTTAATAAACGCGTTCCCCGAACGCCCTCAAAAGTTCGCGACGCAGTCCTTTAATGTTTCTTGTCGTCTACCGTAGATGTGAACACACTTTCTGTAGAAATCAGACCAAAATTAAATTATCCATATCCCTGATCAATCTCCATACGACTTAGTTGGTACAATATGTTTCAGAAACACATATACAATATAATATGCACAAGCACGCACGCACGCACGCACGCACGCACGCACGCACGCACGCACGCACGCACGCACATAATTTGTATACACCCACTAACGCACACAACGATATACACTGTACGCGAATGGTTTTCTTTTTTCATGGGATAGCAATCCTGATTGTGACATAAAATGCTGATAGATGGCGCTAGAATACATTTCGAAATTATATAATTTTGTTGTTTAGCACAACCTTATTCCATAAGGATCGCTCTCCCAATTCTGTTTTTCTACATCGTGATTTTGTCTTCACCTTCCACTCCTCTTATTCGTTCTTATTCCATGTCTTTTCATTATTATAGTGAACATCTGAGGTGATTCTCTTCTTTGTCTTTCTCTTTTTCTTCGCCGTTTTCTACATCTTTGTCAGTGCCGTCGTTTCGTTAATATTATTGTCAATTCTTATTTTCTGTCTTCCTTTTTTTCTCACCCTCGTCAGGGGGATTATAAGATGCATGTGAATTGATGAATGTCCCTGCACTTCATTTGATTCATCAGTGATCGCTGATTGATAAGTCAGTACGGCCGGAAACCGCATCAGTGTAAAACTTTGAAGAGATAAAAGCGAAGAGAAGTCGAAGATAGAAATCTAAACCGCGTCGTAATTATACAACTGTCTTAATTTCGGACCGGTTAATTCCACCGGGTGTGCGTCTATCTCGGATTACATCGTTCTGCGGTGTTTTGTTGCGTTAAGCGGTACGAACACGCGAATTGATTGTCCGGAACTTTCATTTCAGGCTAAAATATTATGAAGCGGGAGCTAATAAAGACGGCATTATAAGAAACTAATCCAGTTTCAAACTAATAATAATAAGGATAATATGTAAGATCAAACATGAGATTGAGATCTTTCTAAGATGCTAGGAGGTTCTATTTAAAGGATGTTTCCGCAAATTATGTATGGATATAGAAACCAACGTTCACCCACCTCATACAAATGACCGACATATAATGGAAGTTGGCAATTCACACGTAATGATGTGAAATTGTTTTGTATGATACCTTACACGATGTTTGTGATTATCAATTTGTAAATAACTGAACATTCTGCAAGTGGTAGTGTTAAGTCAGTGAACCAAATTAAAGTATAAATCCAATGCGAAGATATTGTGTATAAAAATAGACATGATTTTGAGGAAGTTTTGATGAAATAAAGAAATCATTAAACGTGATAGAATAATATTGCTAATGTCTAGTCCTTTTCTTCATGTTGTATTGCCTCAGAAAACAAAGAGCGGCTTATATTTTACATCTCTGAAAAGACTGTCAATAATTCGGTTGCGATGTTTTGTTATATCAATGTTGCGGGCATGTCTTACCATGTAACCATGGTAATAAATTGGGATAAGCTCAAATATGAATACGGCACAAGGCAATGGTATAATCATGTCAATATTATGTATATATACACTAATGGGAAAAGAGACGGGGTTAATATTTGTTTTAAATAATAAAAAGTCAAGTTTTAAACCCAAAGATATATCTATAATATACAATAGGAATCAGTGGCGTAGCGTGGTCAGACTGATTGGGGGGCACGCAAAATTATTGGGGGGGCACACCTTATGTATTTCTTTGTTTTTTTCAAAAAATGGCCCCTTATGTTTTCTATTGTTTTTTCAAAATTATTGGGGGGCACAGGCCCCCCCGTGCCCCCCCCCCCCCCCGTAGCTACGCCACTGATAGGAATAATGTGATCTAACCGGCTTATACAGCTGCCCTAAGGTACTCGTAGCGCATAACTATGCTCTATCTTTATTAGAATTACCCCTTTCCATTTGGGTACAAATACAACCCGCAATAAGCATCGATAACTAGCTATCCCGACCGCCTGCGATCACAAAATAATACTATACCCTAAATTAGCACTTGACCGGACATTATTACCACTCCCCTTTCAAAAACGGTGACAGTGTCGCTGAGTTTTCACACCGCTGATGGCCCACGGGATTCAAAGGTAGTTCGGGTTCGTACATCAAACGCGCGGTACCATCTTGCGAACGCCTTGCGCACGGTGCGTAATTCACACTGAGTCAGTGTTTATATGCAGTACGCGCAAACTGGCCTAGTTTAAAATGGCGACCCCGCGGTTCAGCATCCCCACGCTTGATACAAGTTTGTTTATAAGGGTTAATGATGACAAACTATCCTCATTACTGACATTGAGCCTATTTTGCACAATACGTGTCGCCCAAAGGGAGTACCACGCTACATGATGCACACCTTAATCGGGCCTTAATCGGTCTACGTAGCCTTGTTTCAATGCCTCGCGTCTGATTGTACGACGCGATTTTACTTGTACAGGTATAGCTCAAACAGGAGGAGCATAGTCTTGTTTACACAGACCCTGCCGAAATTCTTCATTTCCCCTTCGCTTTACCTGATCGAAGGAGACAAACCATATTATTAAAAATTATATTAGTCCCAACCATATCAGTGGAACCTATATCGCGCCCTGTAATATGACCATGTAGGGACTACATGATTAACCTGTTGCAGACAGTCTTTTTTGTATTTCATACCTACAAATTCCATAGACCACGAGTATTTTTTAGACCAGTCCCAGACGTGTTTAATTATGTACTGTGAGTATCTATTTCTGACTTTGATCCTCTTACCATGCTTACCGCATACTATTATGTCTGCTGGTGGGATCATAGTATTACCTTATACGCTAGGAAGGATTTACGAGGCTAGCCTGTAAGCAGGGAGTTGACCCACCTGACGACTGACCGTCGCAGTCTACATGGTCTATGGAAAATGCACGTTATACTTGAATCAAATTAAAACTAACGGGTTAACAGTCATACAGTCGATACTTACGTAATAACTTTTCATCAGGGAGGGGGATGAATGAATAGATCATCCCCCCCCCCCTGATGAATGGGTATCAATTACAGATCGACGCCCATGCTTGCAACAACGATGTCCCAATGAATACGTCAAGCAAAATGGGTCAAATACATACGGAGTGGAACAAGCCAGGGCGCTTGCTATCCAACGTTTTCCCTTTTTATAATAAGAAGGTTCCAAAGATGGGAGGGAGGAAGTGATACTAAAAGCAGTACCTCAGTGCCCACCATCCATCGCAAACGTACTTGTTCATGTAATGTAGTCGTTCATTCTTATATCGATGGACTATTTTGCATAATTATGTCTCTTGAATGTTGCGTTATTTTGCATACAGACCGTACATTATTGTTGTGCCTTTATCTCTCGCCAAATTCATGACATTTGATTTGTTTGACGACTATCTTTCTACAGATTCAGGACTCCGAAAGCAGGTCCAGGCGTAACAGCCATTTATTTCTACATTGAAACTCAGAATTCCGATATTTGGAGAATGTTTTCTGGATTTCATTGGGGTTTTTTCTCAGTCTACGCCGGTCTGCGCCTGCCGACATTCGACCCGTTACGTAACCACCAAAACCTGGATAGGACATTCTTATTTCCTTTCACCCTTTTCTTTCCTCAATTTTACTCAAAACTTGCCATATCTTATCATCATTTTGTGTGTTTCTTGGGCATATTTCTTGGGGTTATCTGAACCGACAAGGCGAAGAGGCAAGTGCACGTTGGTCTGCGCCTGGCGACCTTCGACGCGTTACGTAACCACCTAGAGAACTTTGCCGCTTCGTGGCAGCAACAACAGCTCCGCCAGACCCAGGACAAAACATCCCCTCTCCTTGTTATCCTCTCCTTTCCAACCCATTTCATTTAAACTCTTTTCTTGCCATGTAAATACTCAGATTTGCAATATTTTGTAGGATAATTTTCTGTGTTTCTTTTGTTCTTCTCTTCTGCGCAGATATGGCCAAGAGGCAAGTGCACGTTGGTCTGCGCCTGGCGACATTCGACGCGTTACGTAATCACCTAGAGAACGTGGCTGCTTCAAGGCACCGATAACAGTTCCGCCAGACCCGAGACAAAACATCCCCTCTCCTTGTTATCATTTCCTTTCCATCCCATTTCATTTAAACTCTTTTCTTGCCATGTTTATACTCCGATTTGCGATATTTTATCATTGTTGTCTCTGTTTCTATAATTCGTGTTTTGTTTTTCTCTTCTGCACAGATATGGCCAAGAGGCAAGTGCACGTTGGGCTGCGCCTGGCGACATTCGACGCGTTACGTAATCACCTAGAGAACGTTGCCGCTTCGAGGCACCGACAGCAGTTTCAGCAGAACGAGGCTCTCATGTCCAGGGTCGGCAGGAGATAATAATTTTGTAGCGAACTATCCCCCACTTTACACCATTCCATGCACGTAAGTCTGTTTAAAGGTAGTTCAGATTCGTCAAATCAGATGCGCGGCGCCATCTTGCGTACGCGTTGCGCACGGTGCGTGATGCACGTTAGCTCAGTGTCATGTGGTGCGCGCAAACTAGCCTAGTTCAAAATGGCGACCCGCTGTGTAGCATCCCCACGCTTGATGCCCTTTAATATAAGCTAGGGGCTTTGCTTGAAGGGATCTATAGTAACACTGTTAACATTCACAAAACTTACTTAATAAATAGAAATTCAGTCTTTCTCATAATATACCTTGTTGTATTTGTATTACCAATAAAAACATTGAACAGGTTTGGTTTTCTGAATTTCCTTTTCGTTTGAATAATATTTACCATTGACGTGTTCAGATTTTTAATTATCCACTGGAGACTTTATATAAACTGTGTACAAAGTCAGTGCAATTGGTTAGCGAATACCACTTTGCATGTTTGGCTCATTACTCGGCCATATAACATACATTTAACGTGAAATGTGCACACAATATACTCAGAGGATTATCAGATCACAAGCTCCTCAACCATTCATCACTTTCTGCACATGCCACCAACGTTACTAGATCACTTTAAAGGGAACGAAACGCTGGAATTTTCGCTGAATACTGTTACTGAAAATTAGTACATAATTTATGTATGTCAGCGTTTAAGGCTCCCGTTTTTGTTTTATAAAGAGTACCCTTTTAAAGGGATCTGGTTACTTTATTGACATGTACACAAGTGAAGAGTTGTTGATAAAATATGTATTACTGTGATCTGATATGGCCACTTAGTAATGTGTGAACATTGCACGTTAAGTTGATGTTATATTGCCGAGTAATGAGCGAAAATGGAAAGGGATATTCACTTAAACTAATTGCACTAGCTGTGTACGCAGTTATGACTTGCCAGTGGATAACTAAAAAACTCCGAACATCTCAATCGGGAATATCCTTTTTAACAGAAGGGAAATTCAAAAAGACGAAACCTGTTCCATGATTATATTGGCAACAAGAATACGGCACGTTATGAAGGAACCACTTGTTTTCTAAATAAGTTGTGTGCATCTGGACGAAGTTACTTGATCCCTCTAACAATAAAACCATAAAAAAAAAAAAAACGTTTAAAATCTGCGTTTTATTTCAAGCACCAAACGCAACTTTGCAACTTTCAGAAGACTACCTATTCGATATAATAAATGTATCATATACAATGCTGCGTTTGTTCCATGATCTATACTCTATACTTATAGTGCAAAGTTGCACTTAAATCAAACGAAACTTTGCATATGATTATCGTTATACAAAAGGCAGTTGCATTTAATCACTAAGTTGCAATTGAACGCTACAACTCAAAGTTGTATGCAAAACTCTCTGTTCTCTACTAGATTTAGAAATCCCCATAATAGAGTCTGTATATACAGTACCCACCAGGTTTGTAATTGTTAAGCTTTGAGTATAATTATTGTAGAATGCTTTCTTTATCATGATAGTCATGTTCTACATTCAATTCAATTAATTAAATTAACATTTATTCGGCATTCATATAATATAATACATACAATAGTGCTGAGTCATACAAATATACATGTACATACGTATGCCGGAGTCGCTATAAAGTAGAAACTTGTATACTCAGCAGCCCCTAAAACCAAAAACTAAAACAATGAAATAAATACCTTACATTCCAACTTAAACAACTACACAATAACTAAGAGTGTCTTTACACACATAAAAAGAAACATAATTTATACATGCTGATTTGTGGATTAAGTTTCGAGTATCGCTTGTTTATGTATATTTTTTAAAAGGTACCTCCCATAGGCAATGGGTTAGGTTATCTCAAGGATTTACCAAATTCTCTCCTTTCGTCACAGTAACTATAGAGATAATGGTACGAAAATACTGTTTGTAAAGTCTCAATTGTTGGGGTACTTATATTTCAAATGAAACATCTGTAATTGTACTAAAAATGTAATTTAATTTTCAAATAAAGCATGGGTCGATCGTATTATTTAAAACATTTTGTAAACATAAACAAATAACGACAATCACTGTCTCTCTTTATCTCTCTATTTTATACAGGCATCCGCTTTTAGAAAACGGCGAGATACAAGATAGTATACAGCAGCAGCCAAAGGAAACAACAATAACAACAATATCAACAGCAACACCAACAAGTGAACACCTCCTGACCATCATATTGTGACGTCATAATGGCAAAACACGGACCAGCAAGAGCCAATCGTTAACTGCAATGCATCGTATTTAATCTCGTGTTTATAAATACACGAATAACACGAATAAGATGATTATGATATTAGTATAGAACAAATTGAAAGCTAAATTTAAAAAAGAGGAGATATACTATAGTTTCGGTGCTATGAAATATGATATTAATCTGAAAGATAATATACACATTTATATAATTATATAATATATACATGTACCTTCGAGATGAATGTGTGGCATATATCATTTACCAAATATTTTATTTTTTGCAGATGTACCGAACTTATTTATGTGCAAGAACGTGTTTCTATTTACCCGTGAAACGTCGATCGTTATAATTAATGTAAATATTATTAACTTTCCTCCAGTAGTATTATCATGAATATGGGCATTATTGTAACAGCAAAAATCGTAGAGCTATTCTAAAAGATAACATTACAAGAATTACCATGTCATTGCGTCCGTTGTAGGAACGTGTTAAGAGTCAGTACTTAGAGAAAATATTATACAAAACCAATCTCAATGAATGTTGTGGTGTCAGAACATTATATAATGGCTAAGAAGTTATGAAACTAAAATAAATCATCATTATCATTATTTTTTCGGAAGTATATACATGTATTACAATATAATTATATGTATATGAATCAAAGGCTACATTACATTTTATAAGACTAACTTCGATATTAGATAGTACACAACGGGTATATAGGAGCATACTACTACACAAATTACAAAATGCAGATATAAACAGTTTCTATTCATTCTGAACTAGATACCAAATTTTTATTTTCTTTAAGTGCATCAAATTGTAATGTTCTTGCCGACAAACAATGCCAAATCTATTGTTGTCAGTGCATCAAGTTTAAAGAAGGGGTTCACATTTCGTTTTAATCGTTTCTGTATAAATGTTGATGTGTTAATCTTACCAGTATAGAGTACTCGTATTATAATTATATGTACGTCCTATGTTTGTCTTGTTATGCGTTTAAATACATTTACTTAGCCTTAAATCAGCGTTTTGAAACATGTGTCACAGGATACTTATCTCTTTTACATGAACAGATAAGCTGGAAACAAGTTTCAACGCGCTGAATAAAGGCTAAAGATGAGTTTTTTTAAACACAGATATCGGGCCCCACTCCAAAATGATACTCAAGCATTATTGTAAATACTTTCGTCGTAGAATTCCTTACTATTTTGTTATTTAGCCAATTTCAAGCAAAGTATTTTGTGTTTTGTTACTTTGTATACACCTGCAATGTGCAACGCATTTGATAACATATCCTTAAACCTTTCCCAAACTAATATTTTATTATCAAAAACCTTATTTATGTGTTTATATGTATACACGAACAATTGATTGTGACAATTATACTGTAAATCAGTTAATGTTTAAATTATCTTTGTTACTCGCTTGCACAAGGTAGCCTTGTTAATCTTACAGAACGGGTAGGCCAGATTGAGATTAAGTCAATGAAATATATCAAATATAATTGTAAGTGTCATTTCCAATCACGATAAATCATCAATAACATTATGACATCCAATAGTAGTATTATAAAAGAAAAATACCTAATATTATAGCTACACAGCCCATTAGGGGTCACTTTATTATAATTATTAAAAACAATTAACAGTGGCAATTTAGATAATGGCATTATTACAGTAATAGGCATTATAGCTTCTTATTTTGTATGCAAGAAAACAAAAACTTTTTTTCATTGCAAATTAAAAGCGCAACAAAATAATATAGATCACTTGATTATGCCCGTCGGTTATGATGTTGTATATTAGAAGAAAATGTGAATAAGTAGATAATACGAAAAAGAAACGAAAATTTAAACTCTTGCCCGCATTGTTGATTTATTGATGTTGTCGTTGAACCCTCCTTTATCGTATCAAATTATAAAGCGAACTAAGATAGTGCATTGTGTTGGTGTGGCTGCATGCAAGTATGTGTAGTTCTGGGAGTGCGTATGCTTGTTTGTTTGTTTGTGTATATGTTTGTTAGAGTATGGTGTAGATTGTATGTACGTATATAAAGCCCTCTGCAGACAGAGCCGACTCGACCCGATTCGACTGTTTTTCATTCGGATCGGCTCAGTTTTCAGTGCCTCGCGAAACACTTTTTGCCAGTCGAGAGACAGTCGGATGCCAGTTGGGGCCGATTCAACAAGATGAATCGGATCCGTCCGACCGGGCCCAACTCTAGCCTGATTTAAACCAGTCGGATCGGGCCGAGTCGGCTCTGTCTGCAGACGGCTTTATAGGAACTTACATTTCTGTGTGATTTATCTTGTTACACCGTTACTCAATTAAAATACCTTTCAAGGGATATAGTAACGTGTTGACACTAATGCCCGGCGCAGACAGAGCCGACTGGACCCGATCCGACTGGTTTTCAGCCTGATTAACCCAGTATGCGCTGCCTCAGGACTCCGGTTTTTCCAGTCAAGTGCCAGTCGGAGGTCATTCGAGGCCGATTCAACATGTTGGATCGGCTCCGACTGAGCGAAACTGACTCTAGCCTGACTGAAAACCATGCAGTCGGATCGGGTCGAGTCGGCTCTGTCTGCGCCGGGCTTTACACACAGTTGAAGGTCTCCATGGGAGCCTTTTTAATCCGAACACTTCAATTATTATTATCCTTATAAGAAAAGATCAATTCGGAAAACCGAAACCGGTTCTATGCTTATATTTGTTAAGTCCGGCGCAGACAGAGCCGACTCGACCCGATCCGACTGGTTTTCAGTCAGGCTAGAGTCAGTTTCGCTCAGTCTGAGCCGATCCAACATGTTGAATCGGCCTCGAATGACCTCCGACTGGCACTTGACTGGAAAAAACCGGAGTCCTGAGGCAGCGCATACTGAGTTAATCAGGCTGAAAACCAGTCGGATCGGGTCGAGTCGGCTCTGTCTGCGCCGGGCATAATACGAATACAGTGATACAGTGATACTACTTTCAGCTTGTTCCGAAAAAATGCCCCTTGTTTGGCCATTATGAGCAAATGCTCTTGGACTATAAGTATGATAGTGCTGAGCAAATCTTAGATAATCTGCAATCTTGTTCAGGTATAGATATTGCCCATTTAAATGTTTGTTACCTCATGGACATAGAACCTCAGAGTTGTATATATAAGAAAGTTAGAGGGCGATGTGCCGAATAGAAACACTGGCCGCCATTACGATTCCTGGCTGGGTCCTGTATAGGAATGTGTTTGTTTATCTGTAGGTGTGTATGTGTATTTTGTTTATGTGTGTGTGTGTGTACTATTGTTCGTCAGTGCGTTCGTGTGTTCAAATTCATATTAGTGTGAAATACTAAGCAATTTAACACGTAATATACAAACGAACACACATACACACAAACACACACACACACACACAAACATATACACACAAACACATATTACACGCACACAAACATACGCCATGACAAACACATACAAAAATGCATAATTATCTTCGTACTACGCACTAAAAAGCACATTACTCATAGATACGCGAATTATACATGCATTAACAATAACACATACGCGCGCACACACACACACACACACACACATACACACACACACACACACACACGCGCGCGCACATAAACATGCATCCAACAAATAAACACTCATGTCACTCAGAGGCATAATATCACAAAAATATGAACATACGCACCACATTTAGCATTCATGCACAAACACACGCACACAGACAGACACCCGCACGTCCATGCATAACTACTCAATTTAAAAGTATCGGCTATGCAAAACGCACTTGTTTTTACAAATGACACACACAAACACGCGTGCACACACGCGTACATACACACACGCGCGCGCCGGAAGCAGTTTTGGATGGGGGGCGGGGGCAAAGACATAAGGAGGATCACGATTTGTGTGTGTAGGGGCTCATGCCCAACCACACTCACAGGTTAATGATAATAATATCCTCGATTTATATAGCGCCTATCACGATTGATAATCAACTTTGAGCCAGAGGTGAGAGCGAAACATTGCGAGGAAGCGAAGCGACCAAGCCTGAGGGAGCAAAAATGGCTGAGCGGGGGGAGGGTGTGGGAGGGGGTGTCCCTCCTCCCACGGTAGGGAGCTTTTGCATTTTTGGACTTGAAATTGTGCAATCTGGTGCATCGTATTGATAGGAAATTTGGGCTTAAGATTAACTGTATCTGGGAAAGCGTGTTATGATTGATCGACCAGAAATTTTACATATACTTTTCACGAAGAACACAAATAATTGACACAGTAATAAATATGCACCGCAACACACACAGACATATTGTATTTAGTGTCATACACAGTTCCAACATAAACCATATGCCACATTATGTATGATCCAACAACATAACCTACAGCTAAGAATGAGTCCCGAGGGAGCGAAGCGACCGAGGGCTGGGGCAGAGCCAGAGGGGGCGGGTTTGGGAGGGGGTATCCCCCTCCCACGGGGAAGATTTTGCATTTATATACTTGAAATGGTGCAATTTGGTGCACGTCACACAAGCAGCCAGAGCAATGTCAGCCTACACGAGAACTACGTGGCCCGGTAACAGAAAAAGTACTCACCCCAGTTCAAGCCATATAATTATAACGAATTATGGCATATTGTATTCTTGCGATGCTATCGATTGCAAGTGTTATGTTTACTGCTGGAAGAAGACAGAGGGTGAACGTTACAAGGTTTTCTACTGCATTTTTTATATTATGACTGACAATAATTTCCTTATCACTTCAGAAAGCCACAACTTTTTATTGAGCTCGGCTGCTTAAATGGCGTTGATTTTATTACTCAAAAAGAAAAACGAACAGCGTTAATACCGTACAATACCTTTATTTCAATACATAGAATATAGTTAGAAGGAAGACACAAACACACATACAACCATATTACTGAGCTTACAAGATGTCCACACTAGTTAGTCACAGTGTAATTTCATGCGAACACTTAAAGGGGAATTCCACCCCAGAAATTTGATGTTTGCTATAAAATGAAGTGAATATGAATAAATTATTTGCAAAAATCTGAGCCAAAACGGTACAGCAATAAAAAAAAAAGTTATGACAGGATGAACTTTGCTCCGATTTTGAGTATCGTTCGCAATTGCTATCGATCGTGATGTCACTTGCGAGCTGCAGCCATTTTGACTTGTACATGGAAATTTTACAAAATTCCAATTTTCTTACAACCAAAGCAAATTTATGAGCTTACAGATTCCAAAGAGGTTGGCCCATCGATATTCTTCTATGACTTCATGAAAACAAGCAGGAAAATTTTATTTTTAGCAACGAAAATGAGAAATAAGTGTATGTACACATAAGTGTATGTTTCTTGGCCGATTTTGATCAAATTTCTACCAATTATGCCTCTTATTCTGCTTATTCTAATGATGAATGGGTTTATCAGACCAGGAAAACCTCTTTAAATAACTAGGATATTCCTGCAGATTTAATGAACAATTACAAACTGAAACATTAATGTAATACACTCATGACATTGGGGCTGAGGCCTGTTTATGGTGATGTAACAATAATTTCTTTATTAATCATTGACAATAATTAGATATCAAATTAACGATAAACCCCTTACCTACCGTCAGAGGAGAGAAATTTGTATTGTTATCTGACCTGGTCAAACGCGAGTCATTGATTGGCTAACCTAAATCATGTACTGTAAACTTTTTCGAGACCGATTGGAATTTCACGTTCAGACTTCATGACTTCTTTCTCTCAAGTCTCCCGCATGTTTTGATATATAATTCACCCCGGTCGAACATGTAGAACTGATTTTAGAGGTCGATAATTGCTCAACCGTCACAAAAAACTGCAATTTTTGTACAGGTTTCATTGTAATTCATATCCGATGCCATGTAAACTCCAAATCTGTTATAATTGTTAAGTTGAATTATGATTTGGAGTATTTCTTTGTTATTAGTTTAATTCATACACTTCAGAGATAAATTCTTCTTTAAAATTTTTTTTTAAAAACACACAATAAAATACATTTGAATATTATACTTTTTTTGAAAACTCTTATAGTACAAGACAAAAGGATGGAAATATTTTGGTTAAGCCTAGGGTGAGAACATAGCATGGAAAAACTTCAATCTCGTTTCAGGGATCAGATATTTGGAATAGTATGCCTTTAGAGATACGGAGACTTGATAGACTCAGCCTTATGAAGATAAATGTAAAAAAGTATTTATTAAGTCAATATGTGTTATATAGTGCTTTGTGAATTGCTACCAACCATAAAGCACTTTTATTCTCTTTAAAAGATTTTACATGTTTTATATAATATTATAGTTTAGTTGTTATTAGTGGGTGAATGCCCACTATTGTAAATACTTCGTGTATAATGTTATTTAATCTTGCCTTAGTCAATTGTAAGCATATCATCTATTCATGTACATAGGGTCCTACGCCCCACTAGCAATAGTTGTTATTTCTGTAGGGTCCTTTTACCAATTTGTTTGTCTGTCAACATTTCTTATATTCATGTATGATTGTTATATTGTTATCTTTGAACACATTGGTAATAAAGTTATTCATTCATTCAGAATGAAAACAATGTGGGTAAATCCGGTAATACTAATTTGCATAATTTATGCAAATTAGTGATATATTTTATCATCATAAAAAACATGGATATGATGAATTACATCATTTAAAAGTATTTTTACAGAAAACCTGAAGAAATCCTGTAATTTCTCATGATTTTAGATGAAAATCCCAATTTTCCCCAAAATTCGTCAAAAATTTGCATATTCAAAATTGTAATTATTTATTTTTTAAAAAAATAATGGTCCAATTTTGTTTTCTTCACATTCTTATTCTACTTAACTTGTTTTATGTGCCAATTTTCAAGTCAATCGGTCCATTCGTTGCCGAGATTTGAGGGGGCCAAAATGCCCCAGTGGACTCAAGTGATCAAAATAACCCAGTGGGATTAGGGTTAAGCGAAATTGATCGACCAAATTAGACAAATAAAATGAAGTTGACATTAGCACATTCCAAGCTCCTCGGAACGAAATTGAAGTACACATTTATACAAATTGAATGACAAACGTTTGAAAAATGAGAGGGAAAACCTATAGTAAACGAAACTGCGCATGTTGACCAGCATACTAACCAACAAAAAGAAACGGTGTCTAATTTTCAGAAAAAGTTTTGAAAAAGCCGGGACACTGACACTCCAAGAACACAAAGACAAAACTATGAAAGAATAACACACACCTACTGATGATGTTGTTCAACGGTTCAAATATAAATTATTACCAAAGAGAAAGAAAAAAAGATGTTTGGATATATAAATACATGTAATTATTTGGTTACTAAACTGAGATGGCGATTCTAAGAATTTAATCCGAAAAGATGTGAAACTAGTATAGTTGTATTTTTAGACACGAATACAATATAATTATACACGCTTTATAGGGTTTACCAGACGATCAAACCACAACATAATTATAACAAAGCTATTTGTATTTTGAAGTATTTCAAAAGACATAACCCTATAACATTAAACATCCTTCAGTTGAATTTAAGTTAATATATATATTTAAACTTAAGATTTGAGAATATATTTGTTAAAAGAAAATATAAATAAATGTATCCATCGTCAAGTGAACTGCTTCCAGAGTCGTCATCGCTTTCCTCGTCGTTATCTTCATCACCATCGTCATTGTTGTATTGTCTACTCGTTTGGTGGTCCTCCTAGAAATGAAATGATATAATGATTACAATAATAATAGTGATAAGTTGCATTAATTATATCGCATAATAAATCTCTTTGCGCTTTACAATTAACTATTTGCGACTAAAATTACGGAAGATTGAATAATTAACAAAATCAACAAAATACTAGGATATGAACAATGTGAGAGAACCAGTAGACTGTTATCACGAAGTAAAAGGTAGTATTTGCACCCTTCCAATATTAACACAAAGAACAGGATTGTGCCGAAAGGGTGGGTAGCGTCGCGTCGTGTCGCGTTGACTGGAACGCGGCCATTCGTCCAAAGCTCCCCCCCCCCCCGGTTTTGCCGAAAGGGTTTCGTTGGGAGCGTCGCGTCGCGTTGACTGGAACACCACCATTCGTCCAAAGCCCCCCCCCCCCCCCCCCCCCTCCCCCCGGTTTTGCCTTTTGGACGAATGGTCGCGTTCCAGTCAACGCGACACGACGCGACGCTACCCACCCTTTCGGCACAAGCCCAAAGAACACAACCAACAAACAAACTATATAGCTGCCCTTGTCACATATCACAGGATAGCGTTAACGGACGCCCAAATTAAAGGAGAGCAACATTTTCAATTCGTCGGTTCGTATGCGTTTCTTGCCAGTTTCGTATTCGACGAATAGCGTTTTCTTGTGTATAATCTCTACGTACCCTGCACTTCTGGGCAGGTCAACCGGTGTCACGCTAAATCCGTACGCACTGCGAAATTCGTACGTAGTCGCAAATACGCATGCGCACCTGTGGGAAAATTGCCTGCAAAATTCGTTCCCATTCATGCCATTTGTAATAAAGCATGCAAAATCCCTCCTTGAGGCTCCTTGCAGCACAAAGTGTTGTCAAAACCCGACGGTGGATTAAGAAAATCCATTCACGCCATTTAAAAATTTGATAAAACATGTGTCAATTTGTTATTTGAATGAAATTGCGGCGTAATAATGGACACGATTTTCGCAAGACACGCACCATATATAGGCATAACTGTCTAAGCGCATGCGCATTTGCGACTGGGTACGGATTTCGCAGGTCACGGATATAGCACCACACCGGAACTAATAAGTGAAGATATTTATTCATGAATATCAACTCTTTGCCACTGTCAGTGCCTAAACTGCCTAATATATTTCAAGAGCAATACAAATGTCATACATATTTAAGAAGAACGATCGTTTGTTTAAAATTCAAGGATAAACTCGAGTTTGATTGACAAAATTTACTCTCCTTTCTCTAACCACTCAACCACTCAATTTATAATGAAGTTTTTTGGATTACGACAATGTTACTTGATCTCTTTGTAGCATGTTAATTATCAGTAATTATTGGCCGTATTGACGAAAGTGATAGCCGTTGTCGGCGGTGTTCTCGTATCGACTGCCTTAGAAAAGAAAAGTAAAATGAGTTTAAAAAGCATACTACTTCGTATTGATCTCTCTGAGTGCCATGGTTGACTCAAGTCACACTACTCATGGAATTGGATCTATTGATTTGCTCATTAATGCGCACAATAGGTAAGTGAGAAGTGTCCTGTATGATCCAGGACGCAATATTGCTGGTGACCAGTTAGTTATACCTTGACTGGAATTACAAGCGACACTTTGTCTTGATGTCCATATCGGAGGAATTCGAACTAAAAATGAGGAGTAACAATTAGCAAATCTTCGGTGGCACATGACAACCATCAATAGGCTTGTCAAAGTGCACAGGTGCGACATGGATTAAACAGTTCTGGGCCCCGTTGAAAAAAGAGATGCAATCGATTGTAAAGTTGCAATTAAATGTAAGTCAGATCATGACCTTTCCAAAAGGTGACCCCCCGATTTCTGACACCCCTGACACCCCTATTCTGACACCCTTTTAGATAAATAGTTAATGAATATTAACAAGCGAAGGAACCATTCACAGAGACTGTCTCATGAAAAAAAGCGGGGGAAAGGGAAAAAATCCGTGTACAAAGTGAATGGGAAAAAAGGGTGTCAGAATAGGGGTGTCAGTGGAGTCAGAAATCGGGGGGTCACCTTTTGGAAAGACCCCTCTAAATGCGTGAATCTGATTGTTTGAAGCGCGCAAATTATCTGACTTACAACTGATTGTAACTAACAATCGGGTGTGCAATCTCTTTCTGCAACGGGGCCCTGGTCATGTCTAGCCTAGACTAAAGTTGCGCCACTGACAGATGAGAATTCGGGCAATAATGTGTTTCATAGAAACAAGGATAACACGAATAATTAGCATACTCACAATCGTTCATACCGTTGATTACATCGAATGTACAAGAGACAGAATTGTCACAGGAATCCGTCGCCGTAAAAGTGACCGAAGTTGACCCGGGTGGGAAAAAGTGATCCGATGGATCATAGGAGGTGGAGACCTGATCCGGAATCGGAGTATAGTGGCCTTCTTCTTCTTGAAAACCGGGAAAGAGGTAAGGGCTGTTAGCAAGGTCCGTATTGTATTCAGAAACGCAGTTGAGTTCTGGCTGATCTGTTAAATGGAAATGTAATAATAAGATAATAACAACAGCATTAATAACATGATCATAACTTATTGTACAGAACAATAATAATACAGTAAATAGAATAATAATTATAATAACAAACACAATGTATACACAATGTATGCCATTACACTTTTGCTCCGTCCACTTTTGGGACATGCACCAGCGTCGTTCGTTCGTTCATGTCTCCCCAACACAACTCTCACTAATTGATTCAAACACCAGGGTCCCGTTGCAGAAAGAGATCATACAATCGATTGTAAGTTCCAAATAATCGTAAGTCAGAAAATGTGCGCGTTTCAACCAATCAGATTTGCGAATTTAGAGCACATGAACTCATTTACAATCGATTGTATCTCTTTCTGCAACGGGGCCCTGCTTGTTTTCTAATAGTCCAGGGCCCCGTTGCAGAAAGAATTGATCGTAAGTTTCGCTCTTAATTTTACGCACGGTTTATTGATCGTAAGTTAAAATCAATTGCAAATGTGCGTTGCAGAAAGACGACTTACAATCGATCGTAGATAGATTTCACTAACGATCAATTCCGTAGAATTATGCCGTTTAAAATATATTCCAACACGGCTGAATTAAGACAACGACTCATTTTCATCCCATAATTCATAGAAAAGCAAAGAAAGTACAACAGCAGCACAATTTTATGTTCACGGTGTACTAATCCCGATCAGGATCAAGTCGTCTATTATTGAGCAGTAAGTACACCGTTCCCCCCCCCCCCCCCCCTTCCTGAATGTATTTATCGCACCGACAATGATATGAAATCTGAACTTACTATATTGTATTGATGTATGGAACATATCGGTCGTGCAATTTGTGTAGAATAAAAACTATTTTAGAATAATCATCGCCGTAACCGGATTTTTGCACGACAATAATATACAGCGTTGCCCCATGTACTTAGATTCACGTAATGTGTTAAACTGCAAATAATATACTGTTTATTGTATGTGGCAGTGTTGGTGGGCTAATTATAATATTAGTGTTACCCCATATGCATGAAATGTTTAGTTTCCCCATGCATGAGTATTTACTGGCAGGTAATGTTTTGTAAAAGCAAATATATTGGAGCACGAAATTACCCTCTTGTGAGTCCATGCAGTCTCATGTGTTCAAATTCATGTGGTAATTTGCACTCTTTACTGTCTAATTCCACAGTGGTACAGCCATATAGTCAGTGCAACAAGGGGGAGAGAGGCAGACTTATCACACAAGAAATTAACATAATGTACAGGCTGATGACATGAAATGAGGAAAGCGAAAGAGAGAGAAGGATATGATGGAGGAAGCTGTCGAACCACTGGTGTCGCCCCCAAGCCACGGCTACGGGATAGGTGAGAACTTGATGATGTTACACAAAATGCTTTTTTTAACAAACACTGAAGCCTAAGATTTTTCTTCGATAGTTTTGACTTTAGTTTGTAGTTCATTAAGCATGATATCATCTTTTTTTTTGTATGGCTATATGATTCATGTCCATTATTAAGTAGGTCACTTGCTAAAAGTTAATTTAAAAATGATTTTATTGCTCAAATTTAAAATGTTTTATTATTATGGCATTCTTTACAAAGTCGACGTGCTAACATGTACATGACTTAATTCTTCTCTGTGGGCCCGTTTTCAAATAGAATGCTGTTTTATAAAATGTCATTGATTACTTATACCTTGAGCATTCCAGTTTGCAGGTGAGCATGGACTGGATATGATGTGACCAAAAGAAAAATGCTTTTAATTAGTATTTTATCTCTGTGACAGCTAGTACCGTGACATTTCGAGGTAATACGTGCAAGACATTGACCATGGGAACAAGACTTATAAATCTGAATGATGAAACTGTGTGTCATTGAATGTAAACCCCTCAAAGAAGTTCGGAAACTCAAGTTTGATCGATTATATCTATTTTTTATGAAATCATAATGGTTATATTTGGTATCACTTGAAAGAGTGTGTATACCTCTTTAACCCTAATAAGGCCGGGGGGGGGGGGCCATAATGGCCCCCCCCCTCCGGAATTTTTTTTATTGCTCCAAAACGCTGCAAGATGACGCGCCGCTGCTTGGTGACTTTTTTCTTTCGGGTCTTGCGCACGTTTTAAAACAAAAATTTCGAAAATCGGACCCTCCGTTACAAAGTCACGTGACCTTTTGTCTATGCATGTCAGCCCGAAAATCGCTAAATTTCGTGATTTGTGTACAAAACATATGGAAATATCAATTTTCATAAAATGAGGTGTATTATTAGATATTTGGTGTTGTTTACATTTTATATGTTGGTTTTGGGGTTCAAAACAGTTAAATTATAGTTAGAAATAAAATAAACAACAAAAACAATAAAATACATAAGTTAAAAAAACAAAGAAATACATAAGAAATTAATAAAACAATAGAAAACAAAAGGAAGAACCGGGCTCTTCCAATTTGTTTTGTTGTAGTATCATTCCAAATGCTCTAAAGAATATATGTAGTGAAAACCAGAGTTTAATTATGAAGAATATATGATTTATGGGTAAAAATATGAATTTCATGACTTATTTGCATAAATTACCATAAATATGCAAATTAATGAATTTTTCAAAATTTTTAAAAATTACCATTGTATTCTATACACTTCACTTATCACGCGTGCAAATTTTTACGGCGATCGGCCGCTCCGCGGCCGAGATCTTAGGGGGGGGCCATAATGGCCCCCCCCCCCGGCCTGCTGAAGACCTCAAATAGCCCGGCCTTAATAGGGTTAAAATGATACCAAATTCGTGAGCATCACGAGCACCAGATATGCGCAGTATATCTGAGAATGGGGGAAAGTCAGAAGTGAAATGTCGCAAAATGCGCCAACAAACTTCAGTTGGAAGGTCTGACACCCATATAACGGTCTTTCTCAAGTTCAAATTTCGACGATGCATATCTTGACAATGAAAAGAACCTGTTGAATATGGTATCAGACAAAAGCCCGTTTAATTATCTTTTCAATGACACCTCACTTGGAATAATTATGAAAGCCGGGTAGGTACAATTAAGGTGAATATTTGGGAGGATCGACAGCAAAATGTAAGCAAAATGCATTTGATTGTGTGAAATTGAAGGCGTTGCATCCAAAAACGACTTTTGTGGGGATATCTTAGTACTTTACTTTACATAATCATTATGAAATTCAACATTATGTTAAAGTGTGTTAATTTGTCAATGAAATAATGCCCCATTCATAGTGGTTATGTGCTTGAGGTGTGTGTAGTACCTCTAAATGTATGGGGCTCAAAATGACACGTTGTTAGGTCAACTTTCTACCGTTTGATACGTGGTAATAAGGGCATACCTACACGGTCGAAGAGGGCGCTAATATGCCAGTTCTGGCCAGTTTGCGTAGGTTTAGAGAAATTTGAAGCATTTTCAATACATCAAGTTTGTGAGTTTCCTGTATTACACACTCACATTCAGCATAATCATTGCAAATGAGACATCATATTAAAGGTAAATTAACGAGCTTTCCGATAGTGCAAAACGTAATGATGATAGAGTTATGCTTAATACAACAATATCTTACCGGAATCTTGAAACAAAAAGCCATGGTCTTAAATTCATAGCATTTATAGACCCCATATCCGGTTTTACTGCACACACCCCAATAGCATAATTATTACAGGTGAGACATGATTTTAAAGAAAAATAAACACGCTTTCACATGATACTAAATTTACTGATGATTATGCAATTTACAACCCTAAAACATCCCTCCAATAGTCGTTTTTCGATGCAACGCCTTCAATTTCACAACAACAAAAATGCATTTTGCAACATTTCCCTTTCGGCCCTCCCCATATTCAGCTGTACCATACTTAACCTGTTAATAAAATTGTTACGGACATAACCGTATTGAAAAGATAGACACATAGGCTTTAAAATGATACCAAATTTGATAAGTTTAAATCATTTGAACACGCTACAATCCGTCGGTGATATCACGTACCGGCGAATGTTTGATTCTGCGCGCTAACGAGATTTCGAGAAAAACGCGTTTAAAGTTTCCCAACTTCTTCTATCATAAAATAAACAGTTTTAAACAATCAAATTGCAATAAAAGTTCGAAGGTGACGAGAGAGGAATATTCTCTTCAATATGACCCTGAAAATAACCTACCTTAGGCTCTCGATTCTGTGTAATATCACTGCATAGATCGTTCATCGGTACGTAGAGGCACTCGCATTGAGCAGTTTGAATCCAGGACTCTACGTACCGACAAACGATCTATGCAGTGATATTACACAGAATCGAGAGCCTAAGGTAGGTTATTTTCAGGGTCATATTGAAGAGAATATTCCTCTCTCGTCACCTTCGAACTTTTATTGCAATTTGATTGTTTAAAACTGTTTATTTTATGATAGAAGAAGTTGGGAAACTTTACACGCGTTTTTCTCGAAATCTCGTTAGCGCGCAGAATCAAACATTCGCCGGTACGTGATATCACCGATTATCTTCGATACAACCTGAACATTAAAAAATACGGCACAAGAGTCAAATTTCCCAACTGAATACTTTCGGCCCGTTTTGCGACATTTGACTTCTGACCGTCCTCCATCTGAAACGCACTGCGTATTGCCTGATTTGAAATGAATGACAAATAATGTACCATTTTAAAGGGAAATCATCATGCATTGCAATGACACTAAAAGGAACAAATACAATTTGACAATAAAAGTTATACAATCGATCAAAGTTGAGTTTCCGAACTTTTTTTGAGGGGTTTATTATTAAGAAACACTCAAATGAGTTGTGTATATAGGGTTTGCGAAAAGTGATTAATATAATAACCATGATAACAAAGCGCACCTTCCTTTGAAATGCTTCAATACGTATGTAATCAACAGAAACATCATTAATTTTATTTACGCCTGCAAGAAAGATTTAGGCTAAATTCAAATTATCATATTCAATGCATAGTTGACTGTGGCGGCATAGAAAATCTAGTAAATGATTTGAATCAGTTGTGACTCCAGCATATGATAGCTCGTTGGTCTCCTCAAGATTAAAGGGATCTAGTAACTTTGCTGACATGTTCAAAAAGTGATGAATGGTTGATACAATGTGTATTGTTGTTATCTGACAGTCCACCGTATCTATCTGGTGCTCATCTTTTGTCATTTCGAACATGTTATAGATCAAATAGTCAATTTCAAAGCAGTTATGTCCGACTTTGTACATTAACAGATTAGTAATGATATATCTTCGTTTGCATGGTTGGTGATAACGGCATACATTGCATTTGTTGTGTATGGGGCGTTGCCCAATACTGCTATTTGACTTAAAGGGATAGTACAGTTTTGTTCAAAAAGAATTTGAGTAACTAAAACTTGCAAACGGTCATTTTAATTTAACAGTTATAATTCAATGATGCTTGAACGGTAATAAAACATACACGCGGTTAAGTTAAAGGGCAGTTTTCATTCAACAAGCAGCTGTTCACACAAGAGGGTGCCCTCCAGACACCTCATGTTCAATCATTCTTGTATCAACAGATGCGAATGGGATGTTTGATTGAAATAATTATCCAATAGAGAGATCATTCAAAACAATTATAAAACCATTTTGGTAGATGTTCAAAAATGTGTAGCATTTTAAAATATTTTGTTTATAATTGAATTAAAAGTATGTGCTAGCTCTTTCTGAACCGATTTTGATCAAATAAAGTCATTAATGTCATTAAAATTGTGTGAACTTCTTTATTTTTTTCACTCATATTGTCATTACCTCACCAATAATCATTTCATCAAGGCCCTTTATACCAAAGCTGAACTATCCCTTTAATGAACAAATTTCAGTGTACATGTACACGAAAATATTCATACAAAAAAACAAACAAAAGCATTAGCATACATGAATTGTGCAAAATTTGTGTTTCTAAAAAAATAGTTGCAGCTCAATTGTATTTTTTTTTTTTTTAATATAAGGTGCTATTGTGAGCAATAGCCAATAAGGCGAGACATACATCAAACTCAAATACGGGCATAAAGCACCATAAATGACATCCTCATCGGCCAATCAGTGGCTCACAGCGGCTTAAGGAAAATTAAATTAAATTAAATTAAATTAAATAGTGCCTCATCTATGTGACACCATCAATAAATAACAGGTGTACTCGTCGCTTGAAAGATTGAACACCAGAGTCGTTGATCTCTCCAACTGTGCCCTCTGGTAGGTTGTTCCAAAGAGGGACTGCTATGTGGAGAAAGCTTCTGCCTGTTGAGTAGGTTCTAGAGGTGGGAATTGTAAGGGCATGTCTCGGCATTGCCCTGCTTGTTCGTGTTGATCTTCTTATCACGTATGGTTGAGGGAGCGTGGACTTCATGTCTGAAGGACAAAGGTTGGTCTGCATCTTTTAGAGTACTGTTGCAGCAGCCACACGTCTTCGGTGTTGAAGAGATGGGATGTTAAGTTGTGATTGTGCGTCTTCTTCATTCACGCCAATGACTCGAAGAGCTTTCCTCTGGATAGAGTCCAGCAGTCCAAGTGCAGTGGTAGATGCATTCATCCAGCATAGCGAAGCATACTCCATTACGCTGCGAATTTGGGACTTGTAGATGGTAGCTTTTCCTGCAACATCAAGCTTGGTAGCTACCCTCCTTAACGCTCCTAGTTTTTGTCCAGCTCTTGCTGTTAAGTTGGTGATATGTTTTGTCCAAGTAAGTTTCCTGTCCACAGTGACTCCCAGGATGACAAGCTCATCCACTTCTGTTAGTGTGGAGTTCCCGAAATGTAGGTCTGTCCTTGTTGGAGTTCTCTTCCGAGAGATTATCAGGGCTTTACACTTGCTTGGCTCGAATGTTACTTTCCACTTGTGAGCCCAAGTCCATAGTCTATCCAGGTCTCTGTTTAGGCTTACTGATGTTGCCTCAGCATTGTCAGGGGATCGGATTTCACAGGAAAGGGTGGAGTCATCCGCATATAGGTACAGGGTATTTTCACAGTTGTCTCCAATATCATCAATGTAAACGGAGAACAGTAGTGGACCGAGTACTGATCCCTGGGGAACTGAAGCATTACACTCTAAATTACAAGGATTTAAAATTAAATCTATTAGATTTACTTTTAAATCTTTCTTCGGCTGTGGTTAGGGACCAGCCGATCATGATTTAAAATAAATCTTTTGTTGGATTTAAAAAATATAAATCCAGATAGATTAAAAATGAAGCCCTTTTGGATTTGTTTTATGTTAATCTTATTACGCCCCAGGCGAGTTCATGGCATCCTAATGAATTATTCATAATCAGTGATGCAGGCCACAATTTTCAGTTTTTAGTTTACTGTGCATGATACATTTACTAAATAAAGCGCTACTCACCAATTATCATGGCAAAAGAAAAAATAGAAGACTAAGAGAGGATTCGAACCCGTGACACCGAGCGTGGAGGTCCACAGCGTGACCACTACGCTACGTAAATCGATGATGGAAAGAATGGTCTCATTGTAATCATATCCTTAACTCTAACCAAAACCGTAATCCTAGTTATGAATATTCATGAGTATAAAACTAAGAAAACTGAGCTTCAGAATACCGCAGTAGGTCACGTGTGAAATATCTCTGTTCTCATTCGTCAAATCTCCGATAACCTGGCGTTATTTTCCAATCCTTTGATGGATTGAAAATCACACCTTGGCCTTCGATTAACAATTGCTTTCGCGCGACTTTTTAAGTCTCCATAGATTTACAAATAATCTAAGTGTATTTATATTTGTTTTAATCCAAGCTACGATTTAGATTTTAAATCCCTGTAATTTAGAGTGTAATTGGTGAAGTACTTGATGATTGTCCAGACAAGACAACTCTGATAGATCGATCCGAGAGATAGCTTTGGATCCAGGTCAGTAGCTTGCCGGTAACCCCTTTGGCTTTCAGCTTGGATATGAGACCGCCATGCCAGACTTTGTCGAATGCTCCTTTGATATCTAGCGCAATAAGGCAGATTTCGTTGCCTCTGTCAAGATAGCTGGACCACTGCTGAGAAAGGATGGTGAGAATGTCAGCTGTGCTGTGGTGGGGCCTAAAACCAAACTGTCTGTCAGATATGAGTTGGTGTTGTAGGAGGTAGTTCTGGATCTGCTTCTGGACAACCGTTTCCATGACTTTGCTGATGTTGCTCAAAAGGGAGATAGGCCGGTACATATTAGGATCAGCCTTTGAGTCCCTTTTGTGGATTGGTATGACCTGAGCAGTCTTCCATTTGCTTATAATATACACATTCAGAAAATTACTGGTTAAAGTTTTAAAGGGGTAGTACAGTTTTGATAAGGCTGAGCTTTCCCAGGTAGCAAGCAAACGTTGGTCCATCGTTGGACCAATGCTGGCCATTTTTTTTCTCACAACGTTGCTCCAACGTTGACTGGCAACGTTGGACCAATAATGTGTTGCGTACGCCCAAATGACGCTGGTACAACGGTTGATCCATCGTTGGACCAACAAGTTTGTCCAACGTATTATGGGTTTCGAGATTCCAACGTTGGACCAGCGTTGGTATCCAACCAGATTTCAACTTCCAAGGAGTTGCGAGAATCCAACGTTAATCCAACGTTGGACCAACATTGATTTTCAACCAGATTTCAACATCCAACGAGTTGCAAGATTCCAACGTCGATCCAACGTTGGCTTGCTACCTGGGTATGTTCATACAGGTTTGACTGTATAACGTCTCAACGTCCCGTGATATCATCCGAACTGCAGTATGATAAATTAAAGTGCGTTGCACTATACAAATGGATTCATGAACATGTTGAGTGGCAGGGATTTTACAGCTCTATGGCGTCTGTGTGTATTGTGTGACCTTGGCACTCAAGGAGTTAAAATCAAATTTGATAACATGCCTGTAACATGATTATGAAATCAAACAATAGCGAAGGACGATTTCACAGTCACAGTGCACACAACATGTCTACAAAAACAAGCTATTTCGCTACCACGAACTAAACCCCGATACAAAACAAATAATGCGAATATCGACATCTGTGTTATTTATCAGGCCCGTAGCCAGGGATTTTCAAAGGGAGGGGGGGGGGGGGGGGGATGTCCGTCGCCAAAAATGTTTTGAGGCCGAGACCACTGGTTTAGTTGTGTAAGCAGGGGGGAGGGTCGTTACAAAGACTGATCGTTTCCCAAGACCACTGCATGGTTTAGATGGCCGAGACCGATTAAAAGTGGACCTCCCTGAATGGGGGGAGGGGGGGGGGGGTGCGTCACCAACAATTTAAGAGGCCGAGGACCTTTCGGAGTGACCGGATCGGCTGTGAAATAGGAGGTCTTTGAAGCGGTACATAACTGTATTGAAATATATACACGAGTACCCCCCCCCCCCCCCCCCCCCCCCCCGGGGTGCATGTGCAGATGTCAATTAATTGCATATCCCATGTAGCAAGCAAACGTTGGTCCATCGTTGGACCAATGCTGGCCATTTTTCGCAACGTTGCTCCAACGTTGGCAACGTTGGACCAATAATGTGTTGCGTACGCCCAAATGACGCTGGTACAACGGTTGATCCATTGTTGGTCCAACAAGTTTGTCCAACGTATTATGGGTTTCAAGATTCCAACGTTGGACCAACGTTTGTATCCAACCAGATTTCAACTTCCAAGGAGTTGCGAGAATCCAACGTTAATCCAACGTTGGACCAACATTGATATTCAACCAGATGTCTACATCCAACGAGTTGCAAGATTCCAACGTTGATCCAACGTTGGCTTGCTACCTGGGTTAGTAACCAAAACCTGCATAATAACATTACAAACTAATAGTTATAACTCCACCATGCTCGAAAGGTATAACAAATTACAAAAGAATAAGTAAAAAGCCTGTTATCTTTCGAAAAGAGCCATTAAAACACAAGAGGGCGCTCTCTAAAAAAAACATTGGTTTCATCCATTTTTCATACAAAATTATGCATGTGATGTTCTGTTGAAATAATGATTACAGGTGCACCTGTAAAGTGTCAGATATTGCCCAAAATGACATTTGAGACTTCGATCCTGTACCAAAATCATTGTAAGATATGTCTGAATAATGTGTGAAAGTTTCATTGAAAAAGAACACTGCTTTCCTGGTTGAAAAAGCGAAAATATGCGTCAGCTTTTACAACGAATTACTGTATACCGTTTATGAGGTTTATGACCGTTCATTAACGCTCTTGAGCTGAATGATAGATATCGTCATACTAAAGGGGCATTTGAAAAAAATCTAACCCTATTCTATTCTTTTCTTATACCATAAGCTAAACAACACGGTAGAAGAGAAACGAGGAAGCTCCAAGTCATTTTCGTGGAGTTAGACACTTTACAGGCATCCCTTTAAATAGAGAGATCATCAACAACTATTTAAAAACCTCTTTTCCAAAATTTTGAAAAAGTGTAAGCATGTTTTTAATTTTTTCAAAAATCATCGAATAAATCTGGGCCCCAGATTTATTCTGATCGGATATATTTATTGATATTCCAGCCGAATCTGAACTGATTTTGATCAAATAAAGTTTATTCTGTTATTTAAAATGTATGCTCTTTCAGGTTTTACACTCAGATTTTCATTACCTCACCAATAATTATTTCATCAAGGCCCTTTATACCAAAACTGAACTCTCTTTAATGAACAAAGTTCAGTGTACATGTACACGAAAATATTCAAACAAAAAAAAAGCATTAGCATACATGAATTGTGACACCTCTTTATTGAGATTGTTTCTAAAAAAACTGGTTGCAGCTCAATTGTATAATATACACTCAGTAATTTGTTTACCAATTACTGGTTAAAGTTTTAACCAACAGTTGGTTTCCCTGTGAATCGACCAGCTGTTGGTTAAATCGAATAACCAACTTAGGTTGGACAAATTTTAACCAACAATTGATCAAAATTGTAATAAATGATTTGTTAAATTATCTTAACCAACCCATGTTCTGAATATTTAGTATATTTTCTTATTGTATTTGTAAATAATATCAATGACTGCAATGTAAATAATTGCAATAACGGGTTAAAATATCACCTTTTATTTAAGGTCGATTATAATCGATCATGAGACGATATTCTTAACCAGTGATTATTTTAACCGACCGTTTCCGTGTAATAAACTGTTGGTTATGATTTTGAACTAACCAGCTTTAATACATTATTATTTTTACTAACCTCTCCCGTGTAATAAACTGTTGGTTAAGTTTTTTAACCCACCAGCTTTAATACATTATTTTTTTACCAGTGGTTTGAGAGCGTACATTATAATATTTCATCAATACGTGCTTATTGTCTCTTCCGCTCCGTGCACTCAAAGTGTCATATAAATCTCATGGGCAGTCATGTTAAAGATAAACACAAGTTTTGGGTATGTAATTATAAACTCTCCACAAAAAAAAGGTGTAACAAACAATACACAAATAATGACATATTCGCTGTTGAAGTCGACAATACCAAACAATACAACATATATTTGCCTGTAAGGAAGCAATGAACAATCGGCTATTAAAGTAGATATCTGCACTCCAATCATTCAAATTAAAGTGATTGTATTTTTTTCTCAAAAAGTAATATTTAAGAATCAGTCATGCACCAATATCCTAAGAAGATCATGCTGAATGATATGTGAAAGTGTCAACGAAAAAGAAAACATTTTTACCTAGTGAAAAGGTGAAAGGGTGTTCTCTGAGAAGTTTGATGGATGATGAAATGCAGCTGTATACGCTGCTATTAAAGTAAAACGATATTTTCACATTGTATTACGCCAGGGGGTATTTCACAAAGATTCTAAGTTGAACTTAACTCTAAGTTGGACCTAACTATTATGAAAAAAACCCATTTGTAGCCTTGGAATACAATATACTTTTTTAAAGATGAGAATTTTTGACTTTTCATAAATTTTGCATAAAAAACATGAAATATCCTTGATAAGAGAAAATATTAATGATTTGAATCAACATTGTATGCCTTTGAAAAGGACTTTTACAAAAAAGAATTCAAAGAAACAAGTGGCTTTCCATACTGTTTAAGTCAACTTATGTTATTTGTGAAACACCTCCAGGAGTTGGGTGCTTAGTCTGTGTACCCCGCTAAGTTTGCCACGGATATGGCTGATCGGCGTCTAGTATTATAGATTATTATCTTTAACGAAGAGAAATTCGGAAAATCGAAACCCGTTCCATGCTTGTATTGGTAATATGAATACAACGAGGTATGTGAGAACTGATAAAAGTTCTGAGTAAGTTTTCTAGATTTGTACAATGTTACAATAGCGCCCCGTTGCAGAAAGAGATAGAATCGATTTTCAATTACAATTAATTGTAAGACTTATCAGACCATCGTGTTCTAAATGCGCAAATCTGATTGGTCAAAACGCGCAAATTTTCTGGCTTACAATTATTAATTGTAACTTAAACAATCGATTGTATCTCTTTCTACAACGGGGCCTAGATCTGAAAACCATGAAAGCGGGTAGATAGAACGCAAAACACATACCTCCTGGAGCGCAGGTTAATTGCCCAAGAACGAGTCCTGGGACCATTGCCAGGGATATCCCAAGAAGAAGGAACATCACCGAAGAAGAATTAGACCAAGTACCCATTTTGGAAAATTGGAACTCTTGATCGACAGGACTAGTTGAAATGCTACCGTGAGATCCTGACCACACAACCGTCTCGTCTGAACTGCTGAACCGATGGATTGTATACTAGTATTCTATTTTCAAAACCTACGCCGTGTTTTGTCCCGAGAGGTTTGTCTAACCCACTAGCAGAGATGCGAACACTATGGCGATTTTTTGAAGGTCTGCTCCTGATTCATGAGATAAACGTGTTATATTTCTAAAACCTTTGCAGATTTTTCGGCATGTATACACCACGTGAAATGTTATAATTCATGATAAATAATAGAACACTATAAATCTTCATGTCATAGGTCGTTTACGGGGGAAAGGGTTAATGGTATTGACGTTACGTGATTTGGCTGCTTTGATTGGTGGAATCGTAATGACGTGAATGTTTGCCTGTTGCGTGTGGGTGTTCAATGGACCAATCAGAATGCATGTGCGAACGGTATTATAATGCAGTCAAACCTGTCTATAGCGACCCCTCAAGGGACCGGCGAAAAGTGGTCGCTATAGACAGGTGGTCTCATTAGACAGGTTGGCAGCCATTTTGAATTTCTCGTTATATGCACATGTGTAATTAATTGGCATATGTACACGCAAATGTCTATAGTTTAATTTAATATTTGTTGCATGCATAACCACAGCAAAATTGAAATTATATATTGTCATTATTATTTTAAATGATATTAAATATTGGTATTATCTTGTTAAGTGAAATTAAAATTGCAAAATGTGTCAATGAGTCATTTATTTACTCATCATCAGAGAATCAGCTACGCTTATTCGCATGTGTTTAGTATTCTACAGAATTCTGAAGTCAAAATGCATTGTTTGGTCATAACAAGCACACGGTTTATCATTGAAAAGAGTCAAAAACATCCCGCCTCGGCGATTAAAATATTTGTTAGATGTCAAATTATGTTGTGATGTTGAGTGAAATGCCTTTGTTCGATGAATTTCTGTATCAGCATTAGATACTGAAGGGTTACAAACACTCTTCGTTTATGAGTCCGAAGCACTAGGTGTCAGTAATTAAGCGTGTAGGCTTAAACAAAACAATTAAAGGGAACTGGTTACTTTGTTGACATGTGCAAAAAGTGCATTTCAAGTTAAATGAACGTAATATGGCCGAGTAATGAGCAGAAATGGAAAGTGATAATCACTAACTCGTTGCACCCTACTTTGTACACTGTTACGAATATCCAGTGGATAGTTTAACATCTGAACACTTCAATCTGAAATATCTTTTTAACGAAAGGGAAAGTTCGAAAAACCAAAACCTGTCCCATACTTATATGGTTAATACGAATACAGCAATGTATGAGGGAACCGCTAGCATTCCAATTTGAGGATTAGAGGATTTGGGCAATGTTATGGTGGCGTCACACCGACCTACGCTTCTACTGCGCTCTAGACAATAGCTGATCACAATCACTGGAATGTATCTGCAAAATTTCTTTTGTTCAGTGTGGATCTGAATGGGAAGATTATCTCACTTGCTTGAAAAGAAAACCTCCCATGCATGCACAGACAATACCGCCCTGAACAATAGTCACCTCTACGCTTTTACTACGTTCATTTTGGGGGTGTCCAAAATGAACGTGGCAATTGCCACGATCTGAGCTTTTGTCAGGGTGCCATTGTATGTTCATGCATGAGAGGCTATCCTTTCACGCATGTGCGATAATCCTCCCATTCATTCGTCATTTAAATAGTAGAAGCGTAGCTGATGTGACGGGGTATTACTAAATCCATTTAAAATAGAGCCCTTTTACACACGAGAAAAATTCGTGATTGCAATCATGATTGGAATCATGTTTACAATCACGGTGATTCTATTGCCTTGCTTTTACACGAGGAAAATGACTTCGCGCAAACTGTGATTACAATCGCGTATCTGGAGACGTGTTTATGTGTACCTGTCAATCAAACTGAGCGCCATCTTTTGTATTACACTACATGCACTGCACTCGAAGCGATTAGCAGTTTATCGGCGGAAGTGCATGTAAGGTCACGTAAGCTCCGCCTCCCAAATCGTGTTTTGGAGGTCAAGCCGTTCACATTACCGATTCGCACTGTGATTTGAGTGAATCATGATTACAAAACAGCTCTGGACAACGATTATAAATTCGCGATTCGTGATTCTAGTTTGTGTTCATACGGTCAAAAATACCGTGATTGGAGTGAAGATTGATTCCAATCGTGGTTGCAATCACGAATTTTCTCGTGTGTAAAACTGCTCGTAGACTCCTACCATATTCCTAACTATTACAATCGTACAATACTCTTAACCCGTTCAGGACTGATGATTGATTGTGATATAAAATGTATTTTACATTGACCCAAGCCAGAGTATTTTCTGGTCAAGTCCTGAATTGGTTAAGTGCCAACGAGACTATTTTGCCAAACCACGTCAACGTGATAACATTGATAATAAAATAGAAAGATAGCTGTTATTCTAATGTAATTAATACTCAGTAAATAGTACTCCGCGCAAATACTGGCTGTTCAAACATCATAGAAGGACACGATTTTATGATACTAAATGTTCACTCTTTTGTGCACATATAATTATCATTATTTATGCTCCCGGGGCGGTACTGAAACTACGTTTGAAAAATATCTATGAAAATATGTCGAATTCCTTATACTCGAGGTAATGATGACCCTGGAATATTCTATCCCATATATTAGAGACTGAAATACTTGAATCGAAATGTGATAGCTGGGTGACCAGCCAAAGTCAATCTATAAGCTGTCTGAAGTGCATTGTCATTTTAAAAGTTTGTTTTATCAAGGAGTTACCATCGATGGAGTCACAACTGTCACTAATCTCTGTCTTTATTCTACAGGCGAACAAAAGGAGAAGTGGGGCTTTGCGGTTTATTTGAAGTTCGATCTTCGATGCCGCCGAGTGAAACCAACGACTTGCTAATTAATTCCTGACGATTTTTTAATTTCATGATAATTCAACGAATTTTCATTTATTTGTGACTATTGCATGATTAGTAGAGACTTGATGAACGCGTCGTCAAATAGAGATGTAATTGTAATAATTTCCTACATGAATTGAGAAAAAATCCAGATATATCTTGAATTAATATGATTCTTTGAAGCATTGTTTATCCACTTTCGATCATTTTCGACAAATTGACATCAACACAAAATAATCTTGAGATATCACTCTAATTGATAAGATACGTCGCAATAGTGCCAACACATGCCAACTACGTTAATTTTCATCATGAATATTTCAATTTCCACACATTTTTTTTATTTCGCGCGCATTTGCTATCTATAATAAAGAAGTACTCGAATTAGTTGAGTTCGGGTTTGCGAAAAGTTATTATAATAACAAAGCACACCTCTCTTTGAAATGTGCCAATGCGTATGTGATCAACCGAAACGTCTTTGTGTTTCCACCTGCAAGTTAAGTTCAGGTCCCATTCAAATGAGCACATTCACTGCATAGTTTACAGTGGCGGCATCGAACATCTAGTAAAGGATTTGAATCTGTTGTGACTCCATCTATATAATAGCTCTTTGGTTTTATGCTCAGAATTGGAGCCTTGAGTGACCAGAGGCGACCCAGTTGATGCCTTGGTCGCTCAAGCGCTAATTTTGTGGTCGCTATACACAAATGTATATGTGCATCGGGACCCAAATTGGTTGGTCGCTGGTCGGGTTAGGCAGGTGGTCGCATTACGCAGGTCGCTTAACACATGATTTTTCAGGGGGGACCAGAGAGCGGTCGTTATGAGCAGGTGGTCGCTATAGACAGACTGTACATGTCACGGTGACTTTAAAGGTTCCCTGAAATGCAAATGCATGCTGTATGTATATATGTTATCTGTATTAGAGTACAAATCAAATATTTGTAAACTGTTTGACATTACTATTAGACCGGCAGCCCAGAGGGGATTTCTGAACATATTATGAACATTTAGAGGGGAATGTAACAAATCCAAATATATGAGTCTGCCGCGGGGTCTTCCCGGGGACAAAATGCTCCTTTGCGCCTCCAAAATATGGCCCCTGAGAAAATACCCGATGCTTCTATTGTGTGCGAATGTACCGTGTTAATCATCGCTCACTGCGGGGTCAGCGAATCGCGGAAAGAAAAAAAAAACACGTGCATCTTCCGTTCTTCAGACAATTTTACTTTGGCTGTTTTGAAAGACGAAATACACGTTTAACGCATTCAAGATACCACCCCAAACCTCTTACAAGTTAACAAGTATGTCTTACAAATTACAGAATACATATTCCATACAAACATGACAACTGTCATCCGTTAAATTACCCTACAGATACCTCTGAATGTTGAAAATCGACTCGCCAAATTGATCTTTAAAAAACGGAGCTTCCACTTTCAGAAAAAGATATAGAGAAAATGGAGGTACTATTTTCGCCCACAAGAACATTCACAAATTGACGTGGACATCGCCCGATGGAAGAACTCAAAGCCAGATTGATCACATCATCATTAATAATAAGTGGAAACGATCTCTTCAAGATGTACGTGTGATGAGAAATGCTGATGTTGGCAGTGATCATAACTTAGTTGTAGCAAAACTCACTCTAAGGTTAAGGAAAGCAAAGATTGGGAACAGCAGGGATCGGCGCTTCGATGTTGCCAAACTACGTGATCCTGAAACAAAGAGAGAATTTGGTATTGCATTGAGAAATCGTTTTAGTATCCTTCAAGACGAAGAAGCGTTGACCATAAATAGTTTTAACGAAGCCATGAACCAGACAGCAAAGGAGACCAATTGGCTACAGGAAAAGTACCAAATCAGAGTGGATGTCTGCAGACACATGGAATGGCATTGATGAGAGGAAGTTGTTAAAGAAGAAAATTAATTCTTGAGCTCTAAGTCTCCCAGGCTGAAGAAAAGGGTCGAAACTCAGTAAAGAGAGAAAGATAAGGAAGTGAAGAAAGACAAGCGACGGTTCACCGAGCAACTTGTTGAAGAAGCCGAGACAGCTGCCCAACGAAATGACATGAAGACAGTCTATAGGATTACACAGAAACTACCATGATTACGGGGGGGGGGATCCAAATGCAAACCAGGATGTACCAGTAAAAGCTGCAAATGGGTCATCAATCACAGAAGAGCATGCGAAGCTGGGAAGATGGAGGGAACACTTTCAAGAGGTACTAAATCGACCAGAGCCACAAGTACTCTCCCACATTCCAGGAGCAGACGAGGATCTTGAAATTAACATGGGCAACATCTCACAGTTGGGGAAGTTAAAGAAGCCATTCGAAAATTGAAGTCTGGGAAGGCACCAGGAGAAGATGGAGTATGTCCTGATATGCTAAAGGCTGAAGATCAAGAAACACCTGACCTTTTGAGACACATTATGCAAGACATATGGGACAAAGAAACCATACCAGATGAATGGAAAACCGGTATCATTGGTAAGCTGCCAAAGAACATGAAGAAGGGAAACCTTTAGGACTGCAATAGCTGGAGAGGCATCACCTTGTTATCCCTCACCAGCAAGATATTCAGCCGCATTATCTTACAATGCATCACAACAGCTGTGGATACCATACTGAGAGAAGAACAAGCCGGTTTCAGGAAAGGACGATCGTGCACAGATCATATTTTTGTGCTACGACAGATCCTTGAACAATCACAAGAATGGAACAGCTCACTCTATGTGGTGTTCGTTGATGTCGAGAAAGCGTTTGACAGCCTTCATCGTTCTTCATTATGGAAGATACTCAGACATTATGGTATCCCACAAAAACTAGTTAACATCATACAATCACTGTATAACAACCAACTGACGGAACCATTTATGGTAAACACCGGAGTCAAACAAGGATGTATCTTATCACCATTACTGTTCTTCTTAGCTAATGACTGGTTGATGAGAGGTGTCACTCAGGAGAAAAGACAGGGCATCCAGTGGACACTCACCACAGTTTTAGAGGACCTGGACTATGCAGACGATTTGGGACTTCTATCAAGCTGGCACCAAGACGCACAGCAGAAGACAGAGAGTGTTATCTAGGGTAGCCAGGACCATTGGCCTTAAAGTCGATGCTAAGAAAACACAGGCATTGAGGAAAAACACAACTAACAATAATCCTATTATGGTAAATGGAAAACCATTAGAGGACGTACAAGAGTTCACATTCTTGGGTAGCAAGGTAACACCAGACCGATTGCATGCAAGAAATAAACGCAAGGATCAGTAAAGCAAACCAAGCTTTTGCCATGCTCAGAACCATCTGAAGAAGCACCGGACTAAATATCAAGACAAAGATTAAGATCTTCAGGAGCAATGTCCTAAGTGTTCTTCTCTATGGATCAGAATGCTGGAAAACCACCGTCGACATTAAACACAAGCTGGAAGCGTTCCAAAACAAATGCCTCCGGCGCATCATGAAGATATTCTGGCCCAACATCATCTCCAATAAAGATCTTCGCATACAAACTGGAATGATGCCCATGGAACAGACCCTTGACATGCTTGAGAAGCGCCGATGGAGATGGCTTGGGCATGTTTGCAGAATGTCGCCCAACTCCATTACAAGGACTGCGATGCGATGGACGCCACAGGGCAAACGAAAGCGAGGCCGACCTAAAGAAACATGGAGACGCACCATTCAAAAAGACTTGAAAGGCCGAGGACTCTCCCTCAACACAGCCCCCCATGTAGCAGCATGCAGATAGAGCCAGATGGAGATCCCTCCTGTCGCCTCAAGCGCCTGATGGCACAGACGAGGATTGAATGAGTGAGTGATAGAGATAATCATTGCGAGGAAACGTGATTATATAGTGGCCACCTGTTTACAGTGGTCCATTTTCTTGTTACCCTTCTACGACGTTACATGGGCACTACTCGAAGACTGATTTGAGAGTACATTTTATCTTGTATAACTTTATTTATGTATAGGCAATGGATGAGATGATTGGGAACTAAAGGATTGGGCATCGCCCTAAACCCTTCCGTGTGGGGGGGGGGGGGGGGAGAATTTTAGCAGCGCCCTTGGAAACGTTTATGAGGCTTGTTAGTTATTGTGCATGAGGTGGTGCATATAATCCGGCTATTTTCGTATAATAGCTTTCATCTCTGTAGATTAGACGGGTGCATATTTAATGTTTTAAAATTCATTTGTTAGTGGAAGCTCTGTTTGACCTTGTTTTGATAATGGGATTCATTCAAATGTATTTATATGGCCTTTGGCATATTCATATGTGCTACCAATATGTATTCTGTAATCTGAAAGACATACTTGTTAACTTGCAAGAGGTTCGGGGTGGTATCATCATGATCATGAATGCGTTAAACGTCTTTCAAAACAGCGAAAGTAAAATTTTCTGAAGAACGCAAGATGCACGTGTTTTTTTCTTTTGTTCGCGATTCGCTGCCCCGCAGTGAGCGATGATTAACACGGTACATTCGCACAAAATAGAAGCATCGGGTATTTCCTAGGGTCCATATTTCGGAGGCGCAAAGGAGCCTTTTGTCCCCGAGAAGACCCCGGCAGACTGATATATTAGGATTTGTTACATTCCCCTCTAAATGTTCATATGTTGAGAAATCAGTACGCTTTTCGACAGGCGCGCCGGAAGCAGTTTGGGATTGGGGGGGGGGGGGGGGGGCAAAGACCTAAAGGGGCTCACGATTTTTGTTTGTGTAGGGGCTCATGCCCAACCATGCACACTCACAGGGTTGCCAACTTTGAGCCAGAGCTGAGGTGAGAGTGAGACATTGCGAGGGAGCGAAGTGACTGAGCGGGGGGAGGGTGTGGGAGGGGGGTGTCCCCCCTCCCACGGTAGGGAGCTTTTGCATTTTTGGACTTCAAATTGTGCAATCTGGTGCATACCTAAATAGGAAATTCGGGCTTAAGATTAACTGTATCTGGGAAAGCGTGTTATGATTTGATCGACCAGAAATGTTAAATATATTTTTCACGAAGAAAACAAATAATTGAGAAATTAGGAAACCGTATTTTGTTCCATGCTTATATTGATAAATATAAAATGCAGCGCATAAGCGCAAAACAATTTTTCTCGGCAGCCAAACACAACATTATTTACCCACCTACAGAGAATAATATTGACCCACCAGGCTCGATAGCCAATGGGATATTATTCCCGACAATAACATATTATTATGTTATTGTCGGGGATATTAACCCATTGCCTATGGGAGCCTGGTTGGGCCTGCATTCATTCTATGAGGATTGCAAAAGCTAGAAAGGAACAGGTATTTCGTTCCACCGGCAGCTGTTAATTTTTCATAATGTTTTACTAATTGCCTTGTCTGTATATATTCGGCGATTCGATTATCATTTTGGTAAGACAAATCATGATTAGCTGCTAAAAAGAATGTTACGCACCACAATAAACATGATAAAACTGTATTTTTGTTTAGGGTGTAATGTTATACTGTCTGACACAGAGCAAGGCTCCCCAGTCCCCACATATGCGTACACATCGTGGGTAGGAGGAGGGGGTGGGGGACCAGGCGCGCCGGAAGCAGTTTTGGATTGGGGGGCAAAGACCTACAGGGGCTCACGACTTATTTTGTGTAGGGGCTCATGCCCAACCATGCACACTCACAGGGTTGCCAACTTTGAGCCAGAGCTGAGGTGAGAGTAAGACATTGCGAGGGAGCGAAGTGACTGAGCGGGGGGAGGGTGTGGGAGGGGGGTGTCCCCCCTCCCACGGTAGGGAGCTTTTGCATGTTTGGACTTGAAATTGTGCAATCTGGTGCATACCTAAATAGGAAATTCGGCTTAAGATTAACTGTATCTGGGAAAGCGTGTTATGATTTGATCGACCAGAAATGTTAAATATATTTTACACGAAGAAAACAAATAATTAACACACTAATAAATATGCACCCCAACGCACACAAACTATTGTATTTAGTGTCATACACAGTTCCAACATATACCATATACCACATTATGTATGATCCAACAAAATTAGCGCTTTAGCGACCAACACAAACTTTGATGACAATAAACTTCAGACAGCTTACAGATTGACTTTGGCTGGTCACCTAGCTATCACATTTCGATTCAAGTATTTTAGTCTCTAATATATGGGATTGAATATTCCAGTGTCATTATTATATCGAGTATAAGGAATTCGACATATTTTCGTATATATTTTTCAAACGCAGTTTCAGTACATAATTATAAATGATAATTATGAGTGTACAAAAGAGTGAACATTTATTAAAATAATTATAAGTATCATAAAATCGCGTCCTTTGTTATCTGATGTTTGAACAGCCGGTTAGTTTTTCAACATTTGCGTGGAGTACTATTTACTGAGTATTAATAATTGATTACGTGGACGTGGTTTGGCAAAATAGTCTCGTTGGCACTTAACCAATTTAATCAATCAGTCCTAGGTTGCAGAAAGAGATACAATCGATTGTAAGTTACAATTGATTGTAAGTCAGACAATTTATGCGTTTCAACCAATCAGATTTGCGCATCTAAAACACGTGATCTGACTTACCATTAATTGCATCTTACAATCGATTGTATCGCTTCCTGCAATGGGGTCCTGAACGGGTTTAAGAGTATTTTACGATTTTAATAGTTAGAAATGTTGTAGGAGTCTATTTTAAAGGGATCTAGTAACATTGTCCAAATCCTCACAATCAAATTGTAACGGTGGTGGTTCCCTCATACCTTGCTGTATTCGTATTAACAATAGAAGCATGGGACAGGTTTCGGTTTTTCGAATTTCCCTTTCGTTAAAAAGATATTTAAGATTGAAGTGTTCAGATGTTAAACTGTCCACTGGACACGTGCGTGTACAGATGCCAATTAATTACACATGTGCATATAAGCACAATATGCGACCAGAAATTCAAAATGGCCGCCCACCTGTCTAATGAGACCACCTGTCTACACCGACCACTTTTCGCCGGTCCCTTGAGCGGTCGCTATAGACAGGTTTGACTGTATCTCTTACATGAACTGTTTATTTTTATTTCAGTAAACTTGGCGACGATTCAAATTGATGATGCAGTTATGTTACCTAGTACTATTATTTATGTTAATGTAAAAGGGATAGTTGAGTTTTTTTGTTACGGCTAGTTCAAATTGTTTTAATTATTGTGGGGTCCCACAATAATTCAAATAGTTATATTTCTGGAAATGTCAGCTCTTTCTGGACCGATTTTGATCAAATAAAGTTTGTTATGTCAGTAAAATTCTATGTTCTTGCAAATTTGAGACTCGGCTTTTCAATACCTCACAAACAAAAACATTTATTGGAGCGCCCTCTATACCAAAACCCAACTATCACTTTAATGTTAATAGAAGCAATTTCTGACACATATTGGACGCCATATTTGCTTATATTACTTGAAACCTTTAAATATTCAGTTGATAGTATATCCCCTACACTCTAAATTACAGGGATTTAAAATCTAAATCGTAGCTTGGATTAAAACAAATATAAATACACTTAGATTATTTGTAAATCTATGGAGACTTAAAAAGTCACGCGAAAGCAATATTGTTAATCGAAGGCCAAGGTGTGATTTTCAATCCATCAAAGGATTGGAAAATAACGCCAGGTTATCGGAGATTTGACGAATGAGAACAGAGATATTTCACACGTGACCTACTGCGGTATTCTGAAGCTCAGTTTTCTTAGTTTTATACTCATGAATATTCATAACTAGGATTACGGTTTTGGTTAGAGTTAAGGATATGATTACAATGAGACCACTCTTTCCATCATCGATTTACGTAGCGTAGTGGTCACGCTGTAGACCTCCACGCTCGGTGTCACGGGTTCGAATCCTCTCTTAGTCTTCTATTTTTTTCTTTTGCCATGATAATTGGTGAGTAGCGCTTTATTTAGTAAATGTATCATGCACAGTAAACTAAAAACTGAAAATTGTGGCCTGCATCACTGATTATGAATAATTCATTAGGATGCCATGAACTCGCCTGGGGCCTAATAAGATTAACATAAAACAAATCCAAAAGGGCTTCATTTTTAATCTATCTGGATTTATATTTTTTAAATCCAACAAAAGATTTATTTTAAATCATGATCGGCTGGTCCCTAACCACAGCCGAAGAAAGATTTAAAAGTAAATATAATAGATTTAATTTTAAATCCTTGTAATTTAGAGTGTAATGTAGTAAAAATAAATGTTGTGAAATTTTTGTATATAATCTTCGAAACAGTTTTTAATTTGGTCTAAATACATTACTGATGAGAAAAGGTGATGTTTCCATTTTTTTTTAATTTTTGGTCCCACGGTGCATTTAGGCGATTTTAAAGATAATTAGCTAATTTGCATATTTCTGAAATATGGTCAGGGATCATTTTCCGTCTAGGAATAGCACAGTAGTAATCAAAACAGTCATGACAGGGTAATTTGGGGCAAGGAATCCATTTCCAGTGCTCATTTTCATGTGCCGTATGGGCAACGCCCTAAAATCCAAGATGGCTTCCCTAATTTGCATATTTATGAATATTATTGATTTACAGTAGCTACATCCTCTAATAAGTATCAATTACAGGTCATATAGATTAAATCATGCTATTAATGTATATTAAAGATACTTCAGAAAATTTCTATAATTAGCTTAATTTGATTATTCACCTAATTTGCATATTCCCAGAAATCATGTAAATTTGTGTATTTTGTGAACCAGAAAGTAAAAACAACGAGAAATACCACTTTTCCATGGTTTTAGGGGGCAACGAATCCATTTATGATACTTATTCCGACGTATCATCTCAGCAACCTACATTTAATCCAAGATGGCCGCCTTTGGCATTGTAAAGGAAAACTGCTCTGTGCCACTTTAACAGCATTTATTTTTTTAACTATGTAATTTTGTTTGACTTTCTATTATTGGAATTAGCAACTAGAATATTGTTATTGCAATGTAGCTAGTTGCTTACATTAAAACAATTACATCTTTATAAAATTGCAAAGTGATATTCACTAACTCGATCATTACACTGACTTTTTTACACGGTTACGACTAACACTTCAATCGTTAATATCTTTTTTTAATGAAAGGGAAATTCGAAAATATGAAACCGGTCCCATTCTTCTATTTTTTAATACGAATACAACAAGGTATGAGGGAACCGCTAGAATTCCAATTGAATTTTGAGGATTTGGACGAGTTTAATAATCTAAATCCCTTTAAAACGCTCCAAACATAATATAGTCTAAACAGTCTGTTCACACTGTGGTCCACAGATCATGTGCGGCCCGTGAATTTGTGATTCCCAAACCATTCAGTATAATCCTAATGAATTATTCATAAGCAGTCATGTACGTCAAGGGTTACTCATGAATATTCAAAAGGGTTTGGGTAGGTTTTGAGGGATATGATTAAAATGAGACCTTTCTTACCATCAGCAGTTTACGTAGCATATTGGTCACGCTGTGGACTGCAGATCTTGGGGTCATGGGTTCGAATCATCTCTATGACTCTTCTTTTCTTTTGCCATAATACATGGTGAGTAGCAGTTCATTTAGTAACTGTATCATGCACAGTTTTCATTAAAGACTGAAATCTATGGCCTTCATCACTGTGTATGAATAATTCATTAGGATATCCCGAATGGTTTGGGAAACGCAAATTCGCGTGCGGCCCGTGAATTGTAGAACTGTGTACATCTATACAGTAGCACCGATTAGAATGCTCCCCAGGGAGTTTAAATGGTGAACGTGACTGTGTATTGATTGGGATAGGTACCTGTATTGTATAGGCAATGCCTGGATAATCATATCAGACACATAATCAATGGAACCTCTCTCAAAACAGTGCAAATTCATAGAAGAGGTTACCATCAATACACACAATGTATTATTTGTGTATTGGTGTTTATAAAGCATACAAACATTACCCTATCCGATGATTAACATCGGTGAATAAGATCAGTGTGACCTCGTATGTTACGGGTCACGTGTTCGCATAGCTTCTGTAGCTGTGCTCATGCGGTGCGAGCGTTAAACCACTGTCATAATCCGATAATCATAAATAAATGTCTTTTTCAAAAGCAGTGCAACCGGAAGAGCTAAACCTTGGGATTTTATTGAGTGGTTATCGAGCTTTTTTGTGACTTTTGAAAGCTTTCTTCATGCCTTTTGATAATGATCAGCCAAGCGAAAGAATGTCAATTTGTATTAGTCGTGATACCGCTCAATACACGACACCGTTGCACTTAATAACGTTAAAGGGAAGCAAATGTTTGTAACTGTACTTTTATGTACTTTACAATATACTATTACCAAAATACTGTATAATAGGCAGAGAGTTGCAATGATATTGCGTGCAATATACAGCCTTTTCCTCACAACGTATTTTCAGATTTTCGGCAACAATAACGTGATTGAACATCATAATTATCTCAAATAACATGCATTTTGATAAAAAATAAACTTTCTGGATTCGAGCCTTGTTTTGTGAGGTAAGTACCTTTACAATGGTGTGTGTTACGTCATCCAGACGTTATTGTATCCTCACAAGTATTACTACAGAGACTTGGTAACAAAAGGGATTTTGAAGCTGTCAGTGTAATTTATATGGATTAAAAGCTCGCGATCAATCCGTTAGGTAATACTTTTACGAAACCTTAGGAAGATTACAGACTTTGCATAACGTTTGCATAACAGTTATGATTTTATAAGTGGATATAAAAATGTGCCTAGTCACTGAATTCCGTACATATTGGGATTAATTGTTCATGTATGTATTATGCTGTATACGGAAACTGTTCATTGTATTCACTGATTGTGATTGATCAACTGACGAGGAAAAAATGGCGAGTATTGTTCATATCATAATGAATGCCGTATTTGACTTGGAGTTACGGACGGCGTTGGTCGGGTTAACCGGTGCACTGTTGGCTACGTGGTTCATCGGAGTCAAGCGGGGACCATCAAACCTTCCTCCCGGACCAATCGGGCTCCCTGTTCTCGGATATATCCCATTCCTCACTCTACCGCCATTCAAGGGTGAGTATATTTAAGGGATCTAGTAACGTCATTGTCCCAATCCTCCAAATTTACTGGGAACTCATAGCGGTTCCCTCATACCTTGTTGCATATTCGTATTAACAATAGAAGCATGGAACATGTTTCTGTTTTTTCGAATTCCCCTTTCGTTAAAAAGATATTTATGGTTGAAGTGTTCGGATTTTTAACTATCCACTGGATAGTCATAACCGTGTACAAAGTCAGTGCAATGAGTTAGTAAATATCACTTTGCATTTTCACCTATTACTAGGCCATTTAACGTTACTCAGTGGACATATTAGATCACAACAATACACATTTTATCAACCATTCATCACTTTTTGCACACTCATGTTAACAAAGTTACTATAATTATCCCTTTAGTGCATTATCAAAGTATTGACGCGTTTACATGATGATGATGATGATGATGATGATGATGATGATGAGGATGATGGCGATACTAATGAAGAGAAAGATGATAGTGATGGTGATGTCGATGATGATGATGATGATGATGATGATGATGATGATGATGATGATGATGATGATAATGACGACGACGATGGCGGTGACGATGATGATAATGATTGTGGTGATCACTCGCATGGCGTGAATAAAGTGTCAATAAAATCCGTAAAATGCAAATCGACGTGAATAAAAGATACATGATCATACTTTGTAACATTTTCCCGATCTGAATTGCTTCCGACCAGTCGGGTTGCTGCGATGTGATTTGTTGCGTTTACGATGTGTACAAACTAATATTACATCGTTTTAAAGTACGAATCAATTTGCATGATACAAGGCACTGAAAACTGAGCCGATCCGAATGAAAACCAGTCGGATCGGGTCGAGTCGGCTCTGTCTGCAGAGAGCTTAAGAGAACAGTAGGCAGCAATGAACATGTTAAAGATTCTTCCTTAAACAAATTATCGTTTATCGTGAAGCCGATCTACCAATATTGAAATCTATAATCGGATACATAATCATTAAATCGCAGCTCATTGACACTAAATGCACGCCATAATACTATACTCATTAATGCAATTTAGGATGGAATTTGAAGCCATATGTATAATTATCTAATAAGCAGAAGCAGCATGCATTCAACTGAAATCAAGTAAACATAGTGTTGCCATGGTGATGGATGTATAATAGTGACCATCGATGTTAGAAAATTATATGAATATATAGTTGTGGTTTGTTTGTATGATGGTACGTAATTATCTCCCATTATCTCCATGCAATTTCATTATGTCATTCGTTTATATTACAGTGATAATGCTATTCCATTTTATTCGATTGTATTCACTGTATTTATTTATTTATTTATTTTATTTTTATTTATTGAATATATTTATACAGGATGACATTGTTGAGCTACAATTATTTTCCAGTAACTTGCTCGACATGGCCGCTTTTGAACAACAGTTCATATCTTAACTTGCCGATTTCAATTTGATTCATATACACCAGGCTTCACCAAGCTAGCGAAACGGTATGGGGGACTGATCAGCCTGCGGTTAGGACCGAAGCTGACCGTAATCCTCAACGATGTCGACGCCGTGCGCCAGTCGCTGGTCAAACAGGCCGATGTCTTCACGGACCGCAACGTCCCCATCGAATACTCACTCGCCCTCACGCTAGAAGGTAACACAACGACGTTGCCTACCTTGTCCCAATTAAGGTACCCCTTGTTGGGGACAAAAAGGGAACTGGTATACTTACTCTATCGTCCACCTATAGAGTAGAGATATATAAGTCACTGTATATAAGTGGTTTTAAGAATAATTATGATATGGGACCACGACTTTTATCATATGCTTGCACTGGCGACTTTTTACTTTTGTATAATACACAACCATATTTCTAAAGGTATAATTGTAATTTTTAAGCAAATTGCCCCCCCCCCCCCCCCCCCTCCCCATCAAGAGGAACACTGGCTTTATTGTCCAATCTTATAACTTTCTTATAGGTAAACACTTTACCTTGGTACGATCATTCACTTTCCCAGGTAGTTTGGCGTTTTCTAGCGGCGAGAAGTGGCAGGAACTACGCAAGTTTGTCGCAACAGCGTTCAGGCGGTTCGAGGTGGAGAAGGAGAAGCTGGAGACTGTTATCACTAAAGAGTCGAAGAGACTTTGTCGGGCTTTCAGGGATGAAGCTAACAAGGGGTTGGTATAATGTTTGATTATTTAGTATCTGTTATTAACGGTGATACGCATTTAGGGAGGTATCGATTGATCTTCCTCATCATCATCATCGTCGTCATCAACATGATGATGATGATGATGATGATGATGGTGATGATGATCATCATCATCATCATCATCATCATCATCATCATCATCATCATCATCATCATCATCATCATCATCATCATCATCATCCTTCTTATCATTGTACTTCTACTGCTCTTCTTCTTCCGCCATCTTATCATTATCCTCCACTTTCTCTACCTCCTCCTCCTCCTTCTCATCATCCTCTTTATTATCATCATCATCATCATCATCATCATCATCATCATCCTTCTTATCAATGTACTTCTCCTGCACTTCCTCCATCTTCTCCTCCACCTTCTCTACCTCCTCCTCCTTCTCATCCTCCTCCTCATTATCTTCATCATCATAATCATTTTCATCATAATCATAATCGTCGTCATCATCATTACCATCGTCATCATCATCATCGGTACATGAACGCATTGTTTAATACCTACACATCTTCAGTAGATGTAGAAGAAGTGAGTGACGGAGGAATGTGTGGCCGCGTTTTAAGTACGGTTGACATGTACGCGCTCTGCCATTGGCTGCTTTTCACCAAGATCATGGCCTTAAAAAAATACTGCAACCAAAACAAAGGCAATTTAATTGTGCATACAAGAAAAGAAATCATATATAATTATGTTAATTAATATCATTGCTGTCTTCTCCTTGTGCCATTCAATCCTCATCACATCATACACGATGCGATGTATACTGTCTAAAGACACAAATCAATAATTTGTTAATTTATATACCGTTATTGTTTTGTTGCCTCTCAGAGGGAAATTCAACCCCCACCACATCATCAACAATGCTGTGTCCAACATCATCTGCAGCATCTGCTTCGGTCGTAGTTATGAGTACTCGGACCCTGAGTTCCACCGGATACTGACGATCGTTGGTAAGAGACGCCGCTTTCATTTTTTACAACTAATTTTTAACTACTTTTAGATGGAGGCATCGATTAAAGGGACTTGGTAACATTGTCCATATCCTCAAAACCCGTTTACACCAAAGCCGTGTAGTATACAAAGTAAGTACAATGAGTTAGTGAATATCACTTTGCATTTTTGCTCATATCTCAGCAAAAAAACTTCCAATTAACGTGAAATGTTCACACATTACTTTCTGGACATATCAGATTAGGCTACTCCATTTCACATTTTATTAATCACTCATCACTTTTTGCACTTGCCAACAAAGTTACTAGATCCCTTTAAGATGCGCATCTGTTCTTATATTACACCGGGTTTTCAAGGTTTTTTACGGTCATAGAAAGGGTTTTACCTCTCCGAGGGGCGGAATGATCGGGCATAGTTAAAACTTATGAATACTCGGACCCTGAGTTTCACAGAATACTAATAATCATTGGTAAAAGACGCCGCTTTCATGTTTTACATTCACAACTAGATGAAGGGTGAATATGATTAAGATGTGCATCTGCACTTATTACACCAGGGCCCCGTTGCAGAAAGAGATACAATCGATTGTAAGTTGCAATTAATTGTAAGTCAGATCACGTGTTATAAATGCGTGAATCTTATTGGTTGAAACGCGCAAATTTTCGGATTTACAATTAATTGTAACTATACAATCGATTGTATATATATATATTTGTTTCAAGGTTCTTTACAACCTTAGATAGGGTTTGACCTCTCCTACATACGGGACCTCCGGTCCTATCCGAGGGGCAGAGTGTTTGGGCATAGTTAAAACTTATGAATACTCGGACCCTGAGTTTCACAGGATACTGACAATTGCTGATGACGATTTCATGTTATTGTTGCGTTCACAACCGACAACTGGTACGTGCTGGATGGCCCAGCTTCCAGTGATTGGTTTTTCCAAGGGGTCCAATTAAGATGTGCAACTAGACTAATTACCTCGGGTTTTCACTGTACTCTTTATATTATATTATGGTGAATCGGGTTCATTTGTGTGCATATGATGTGACTCTCCTACACGCGGGACCTCCAGTCATATCCGAGGGACAGGGTGTTTTCCATAGAATCCTTACATTTCCTGCACAGGAAGCACGAGGGAAGGAAGGCACGTTAACACAACTAGCTGCTTACTTTAATATACAAAAATATAATCTAAATAGACTTAGAACATGGAACTATACAAGCTAATAGTGCGATTTTATGAATATAGGCCCCAATGATCATTACTTGTGTGATGTATGGCACGTATGACTTGAGATACTCCTTGAAGTGGAGTTACAGTTATTCCTACACAGTCGTGTTTCACAGTCTGATAGTATATGTCATGGGTTGAATCCCTATGTGTTGGTTGGGAGGTCTGGAGTGCGCAGTGTCTTAAGCCCTCTGCAGACAGAGCCGACTCGACCCGATCCGACTGGTTTCAATCAGGCTAGAGTCGGGCCCGGTCGGTCGGAGCCGATTCATCGTGTTGAATCGGCCCCAACTTGGATCCGGATGTCTCTCGACTGGCAAAATGTGTGCTGCGATGCATTAAAAACTGAGCCGATCCGATTGAAAACCAGTCGAATCGGGTCGAGTCGGCTCTGTCTGCAGAGGGCTTTAACCTTGAACCTTGAACCTTGAACGCGGCCACTGTCCCAGAGAGCGTTGCGCTGTGTTGTGTGCTGTTGGTGTTATACGTGATGTGATGATGATGATGATGATGATGATGATGATGATGATGATGGTGATGATGACGTCTGATGATGATGATGATGATGATGATGATGATGATGATGATGATGATGATGATGATGATGATGATGATTCTCCGTGTGCTATATACAGTGTGCAAGGTGCGGTGTGCATGTTCCCGAACAAGCCCCCATGTTACGGGTTCAGACACCGCACTCCACATATCTAGCATGCACCAGGGATCAACTCATAAAATGACCAGACTGTGAGACACGCGACTGTGTGGGAATAAACACAAGTTAAATGCTATGTTCCAACTCCGCTTCGAAAAACTATGGCAAGCCGCATGAGCGCCAAATGCAGACATTATACTTTTAATACCACAGGGAATTCATTCCGGAGCCTCTCTCCATCGGGTCTGCTGTTGATAAGCAAGAGCCTTTACTACACCCCTCTCTACCGCCAAGTGCGCTTTAATCTCGCCACTCTGGAGGAGTTTATCCGCGGCATCGTCCAGCAGCACAGCGACACGTTTGACGAGGCTAACCCACGTGACCTGATCGATATGTACCTGGCCGAGGCGAAGCAGCTCAAAGAGAGTGGAGTCGAGACGCACTTGAAGGTATTTTGAATACATTTTGCATTGTCGGCATTGATGGGAGGAACTAATGTACCTCCAGTGAGTGAGCTTTCTTGTCCCAACCCTCCTCCTCTTCACCCTGCCCCACCCCGCCCCTAATGGTTAATGCAAACATGATCAAAGAAGATCGTGCATTTTGTTCAGTTGATCCACGCCTCTGGAACTCCCTCCCTCCTGTTCTTCTTAACGCTGACAATCTTGAAGGTTTCAAAGCAGGCCTTTAAAATCTTTTAAAGCAAATGTGGAGTAAATGAGTTACATTTTGGAGGAGCTGGAGCCTTTGAATGTTTGAACAGATAAATGGCGCCATACAAGTGATGTGGATCATCATCGTCTTAACGCTGACAAACGTGAAGGTTTTAAAGCAGGCCTCAAAACCTTGTTAGCAATAATTGTGCAGTAAATGAGTTCCCTTTTGGAGGAGCTGGATCCTTTGAATGTTTGAACAATTAAATGGCGCCATACAAATGCTGTGGATCATCATCATCATCATCCTTTCAATTCATTAATGATCCAGGCTACTCCTCATGGCAACCATTCCCTGCCACTAAAATATGTATCTCTGAAAACTGCGCATTTTTACCAACATACAGCTTGACTAGCGAGCTTTCATCCGCTCCTGTGGACATTGTCGTGCCAAGTCACCACTTATTCTCCTCACAGTTTCTTGTATAATTATGCTGCACTGACATCACTGGGCCATGCGCAAAAATTGGTGATAATGCGCTTAATCTATATTCTGCACAGATATATAATATTTTATCTAACTTTCAAACGACAAAATTTGGACTGGAAGTCAATTATTGATATTATTTATAAATAGCATTTTGATTTGCTCTCACTAATAGGAGGAGCATATATGGCGAGGTGTCTTTGACATATTCCTGGCGGCTTCTGAATCGATGACGTCAGCGCTAAGATGGATATTACTCTACCTCGTAGCCAACCCAGATCTACAGACCAAGGTGCATTTTTCATTATTACAGTATTTCTAATGATGATGATGTTGATGATTAACAGACTTCTCATTATGATATTTCTTAGTAAACATTAGTATTATAGTTGTGATAACGACATCAATTATGACATTTCATTAAAGGGACCTAGTAACATTGTCAAAGCCTTCAAAACTTACTTCGAACTCAAGCGGTTCTCAATTCTTCATTGAATGCGTATTACCAATAGAAGCATGGAACATCTTTCAGTTTTCCAAATTTCTTCTCCGTTGTAAGCATATGTATGATTGAATAATTCAGATTTATAATTCTCTAGTGGATAATAATAATAACATTACTTTTAATAATGATAATAATCAAAATAATCATAATTTTAATTATAATAATAACAACAATAGTAATAATGATAACAATAATAAAAAAAAAAACATTGCAATAATGAGAAGAAGTAGGGGAAAATTATTGTAATAACTATAATAATAACATTTGATGAATAATAATAAAACAACTAATAAAGATAATAATAATACTAATAATAATGCTGATGATTTCTTTTTCCATAGCTACGATCCGACATCATGCGCGTGATCGGCCCGACGCGCGACCCGACGATCGCTGACCGTGCCAATCTCCTACTCCTCGAAGCCACCTGCATGGAAGTTTTGAGGCTACGCCCACCGGCCCCTATGGGGGGTCCCCGCCAAACCAGGCATGACGTCACCGTCAATGATTACGTAATACCGGAGGGCACGCTCGTGTTGACAAACCTTTGGTATATTCATCAGAATCCGGAGTATTGGGAGGATCCTCAGACGTTTAATCCGTACAGATTCCTGAGTGCGGATGGCAAGGAATTGGTCAAGAACCCAGCGTTTATGCCGTATGGTGCAGGTAGGTCTATTTAGATCCATATCTATCATCATCATCACCATCATCATCATCATCATCATTGCCATCAACAACGACATCCTTACCATCACTATTAGAATCATCATTATCATTATCATCATCAAAATCATCACCAGAATCATCATTGCCATCATCGTCATTATAATCTTTTTGGTTTATCATCATCATCAACACCACCTGTCCACCGCCGCCACCATCATCAGCAGCATCAGCAGCATCATCATCATCACCATCACCTTCACCTTCACCTTCATCATCATCATCATCATTCATAATTTTATGAATGAATACATCAATAATAAAGCTAAGATTTAAAATGCTGTATTTTCCTCCCTGATATCTGTTTTATCCTGGCAGGTAGGCGATTGTGTGTGGGTGACCGTATAGCCAGGATGCAGATGTTCCTGTTCCTCGCGACAATGATCCGCGATTTCGAATTCTCGCTTCCCGATGGAGTTGTCCCCGACTTCAACGTTGATGGCGGTAGTTTCACTCTCTCGGCGGCTCCGTTTGATCTAGTCGTCAAGGAAACGCAACGCGAAGACAAATAATGGCAGCGAAATTATTCTCTACTATGATTTGATATAGCGAACCATTCTATTGTCAGTATTCTTTTCTTTTTTTAATTGTTATTAATGTTGTACTTTTTACGACCAGTTAGGCAAAGGATTGCATTTAAAATCATGTTGATAATAATAAGTAATTCATGGTTTGGCACCAACCAACATACGAGATTTACTTGGAATGAAATCAAAGCTACGATATTCATAATAGTCTTAGGAGTTCTCAAGAACCCACACTGTTGATATACCCGACTGGCCCCAAAGTCGACTATGGGCGATCGAGTATAATTTGCTTGCGCTGCTCCTAAACTCTGGAATAATTACCCCTTTCACTCTAAGAAGGGTGCAAAGTGCTGCTACAATAGCAGCAAATTTAAGGGCGCAATTTCGACTCAACAAGTGGGGTCTGCACCCCAAAATAAATTATAAATGATAAATTATTTGATTTCATGTTAAATCATTTGTAGAATATTGTCCTGTTAATCTATATACCGTAATGCCATGAATGCAAAGTATTGATTATGTTTTCGTTTGTTTTATCTATTCTGTTATAGATTGTCATCTGGATCTATGTACCACACTCACCAAACACTTTCTACAAACCAACAATAAACTGTTTAATTCTTTAACTTCAACTTCAACTTCAACTTCTATTCTATATACTTATCTATCTGTGTGAACGTGTGATATGATACCGAATGACAACCAAAACTCCTCAAGTGAGGTAGCCAAAATGCACCCTAAGGGTGCCAATATCCCAATTTGGGGTGCAGAATTGCACCCTTACTGGTGCTTCTATTTTAGCAGCGTTTTGCACCCTAACTGTACCCTATATAATAGACAGTCTCCAAGTAGGCGTATAGAAATATTTAAAACTAACTTAAAAACATATTTTTTTTTTTATAGTTTAGCTTTTTTAATTGTTATTTTTTGTTATGTATAATGCACAGTAGAGTATTTTCACAATATGAATGTACGTATTATCATGTATTCATTATTATGTGTTTTGTATTCTCTTTATTATTGATATTAATTTGTTCACATTGTATTGCCGTCGTTTTGTTGGCCACTTTCATCATTGCGCTAGTTAGCGCCAACTTATGTACCTCGCCTCAAAACAGATTTTGTTTTCTTTCGATGACTTGAATATGATTGTGTACAGTAATAAACTGTACTCACTACGAGGGGAATAACAGACACTGAATATCAATTTGTTTTAACCCAAAGGTTTTATATCTTTAATTATAAACATAAATTAGATATAATTTTTTATATTGTGTTTTTCTTTTATGTGATGCATGTCTGTATGCTATTATTTGCCGGTCTGGACTTTATAAAATAAAAACAATCAACATTTAAATGGAGTGCCCCATGTCATACTGTATCGTATCTACATTACAATAATGTTGTTAATAATTGTCCGTATCGTATTTATTATCTATGCATTGGACGGATGTGTGTCGTGGTATATTGGTTCGGGCCTTCGTCTTTCAATACGAGGGTCGTGGGTTCGATTCGCAGCCGCGGCACGTGTGTCCTTCAGCAAGTCCCTTTCCACAATTGCTGTTCTCAACCCAGGTGTAGTAAATGGGTACTTGGCAGGAATGTATTCTTTGAAATGCCTGAGCGCCCCATCATGGTAGCTCGGCTAAAGCCAAGGTAATAATGCTCCGAGCGCTTTGGGACTTCGGTGATAAAGCGCTATTATTATGAAAATGGATATGGATATTATTATTATAATCTTAATCTTAATTACTCATAATCATAATCCTCATGATTTATTGCTAAACGTTGTCAGTCATAACATTTCAAGATGTTACTTTGATTCAGTTAGCCTAATTTTGATAAAGTGTTTTCCACTTTATGCGCTTTGAGCACCTTATTAGGTGGATATTGCGCAATATAAATATTCAATATTATTATTATTTTTAATCAATGCACCTGACACCTGTCGTTGAATAGGAGCTAGGCCTATACTTGTAATCAATAGTCTATACAGTCTTTTGGTTAACAAAGCATTCCTCTAATTATGTTCTATTGTATATTGTTATGATTGATAATGTTTATAATTTGGTATATAAAAAGTCGTACATTTGTTTGTAATTTGCAACACTTAATTTAAAAACATATGAAATGCTCACGAAAATGGCTATTTAATTGGTGCGGTTGTTGTTGTTGTTTTGTTGTTTGTGTTTGTTTGGTCATTTGATTATTGATTATACTTTTCATTCAAAGTGATATGCGGGGTACATGCGTCTTTGTTCGTGCGTGGGAGTGTTTTTACATATTTTGTATATTTTATTTTGGTTAGTGGGTATGTGTGTTGATTGAATGAATCGGTGCAAAATGTACGTGTCGTTTGTGTTTGTCTTTCGTGTTTGTTTTATCTTCTTGAGAAGCCTACTGATTAATTGTATAGGACCTATTGAAACAGCGTTAGTGTAATTTTGGTGGAATTAGACTTCTCAGGAGGGAAATTACTTACAAATGAAAGGCAGCCTTCGTATTTTGAATTCAAATGCCGGAAGGGTCCTCTTATCTTAATTATTATAAGTACAATTCTAATAAAAATGCAGAATAAAACATGGCGTTTGGGTAATTAATGAACCTAAGGTATAGGTATCACATGATGTGGCGTAGCTACGGGGACAGCGGGGGGGGGGGGGGCACGAAATTACAAAACATATTATACTATGGGGAGAAAACAAAATAATAATCATAATCATTACAAAACAAATAATAATTAAAAAAATCAGGCCGACCACGCTACGCCACTGATGGCATCAATAAATAACTGGTTCTGTGTAAACAAAGAAACATCTGATACGTAACCAATATTTTGTTCAGATAAGTCACGCCAGGTACCATTCTTTCTCAGGGGCCGATCTAGCTTTTTGCTAAGGGAGGGGGGGGGGTGGGGGTTGACCCAATGACGATGCGGATACTGTGTGGGTCTGGACACATGATGGCGTTTTTCTATGCACATCACAGTTTCACTTGGCAGCCCAAGGGGGGGGGGGGGGGGGGGGGGGGGGGGGGGGGGGGGGGGGGGGGGGGGGGGTTAAACCCCCTAACCCCCCCCCCCCCCCCCCCGTAGATCCGCCACTGTTTCTCACCCCCTCCCCATCCCACTTTAAATAATTAATAATGGCGTGAAAATGAGCTAGCTTAGTTATCATGATTATGTAAATTATGACTGATGCTATATCATGATCTCAAAAACAAATACAAAATACTGTTTAGCGGCCGATCGAATCGAAATGGAAATATGTTTTCTATTTGTTTAAATATTCATTATTTGTATGTGTGTTTGTTTGTTTGTGTTTTTGTTCGTTTTTTTTTATTTGTTTGTATGTTTGTCGGTTTTTTGTTATTTGATGTACATCACCACATGTATGTTTGTTTATGTTGAAGATGTAGATTTGGGAAATTAAGTTAAATTCTAAGTATCACGGTGATATCGCCAATAAACAAAACCAGCATCAACCTGCCACGCCCACGAGCCAAAACCACTATCTCGGCACGTTTGAAAAGTCAGAAAAATTACAAATGAAGTTTCTGCAAAACGTTAACTTTCAATGCCAATCTAAATTACATACAGAAGAGTATATAATCCAAAAATGTGATCACGTAATATTACTCTGCAAGAATACTGTGCTTAATTTTTGATAAAGACGTGTATAACATACGTTACCCTCAACATTTCTCATGAGAGCTAGCTAGCTTTAAAGTTGGTAATTGTAGGTTGCAATCATGAAAATAAGCAACAAAGTGTGTAGAAAACCATTACAAAATATTGTTGAACCTCGCATCTATAGTCGAGCGTCCGTTAATGATACACGGCGACTGGGCCGTAACGTAAGTGTCACGTTCGATGGGTAAAGTAAGTTACATTTTAGTGTTTTTCGGCCACCATTTTGGCCTTAAAATTGGTTACTCAGCTGACCCTGAACCACATATAAATAACGTACACGAATGTATTGTCAATTTAGATAATAATAAATCATATTATAAACACATTTATGGATGCATGGTAATGTATGTTACATCACGTATAAGGTACCTACATCTTTGCATTCAATCAGTTAAAGTGGCAACATTAAAGTGAGGCCTGTAAAGTGTCAGATATTGCCCAAAATGACATTTGAGACTTTAATCCTGTACCAAAATCATTGTACGATATGTCCGAGTTAGACACTTTCCTCACTGTTGAACTTAGTTTGTTTTCATTTTAGCGTAATTCATTGGCCTCAACTCCAGAATAGTCATTCATAATACAGTGGTTACGTATATTTTGAAATCGTAGTAATGTATGTTTCCCCTCTTAAATCTACTTTTGTATGCTGTATGTTGTTTAGATTATGGTAAGAGAAGAATAAAATAGGGTTAGATTTTTTTCAAATGCCCCAATTTTTCACATATGTGAACGCGATATTTACTTGCACGCGGAAATTAACAAATAGGGTCTTTTTTCATGACGATGTACGCGAAATTCCATAAATAGGGTCTGTTTTCAAAATGATGTACGCGACAATTTTTTTCATGACGATGTTCGCGAAATTTAAAATTAAGGTATGTTTTTGTGATGGCTATCAGTGGCGTAGACAGGTTCTCACACCTGGGGGGGGGGGGGGGGGGCGATTTGCCGTTTACCGGACCAATACCAATTTGTTCGCGGCCGAGACCACCTGTCGAAATATTGCGAGACCAAGTCCTCTCAGTGGGTGTGGGAGGGGGGGGGGGGGGGGGGGGCTTAGATGTTAGGATGGTCGCGACCAGGCGGGCCGGAAGCAGTTTTGGTTTGGGGGGGGGGGGGGCAAAACCTATGGGGGCTCACGATTGTGTGTGTGTATAGGCGCTCATGCCCATTGACCACACTCACAGATGTGACATTGCAAGGAGCGAAGCGACCAAGCCCGAGGGAGCGAAGTGACTGAGCGGGGGGGGGGGGGGGGGGCTGTCCCCCCTCCCACGGTAGGGAGATTTTGCATTTTTGGACTTGAAATTGTGCAATCTGGTGCTTACCTAGATAGGAAATTTGGGCTTAACATTGACTGTATCTGGGAAAGCATGTTATGATTTGATCGACCAGAAATTTTAAATATATTTTCACGAAGAAAAATATTATATTTATAGTTAGCGTCATATACAGTTCCAACATCACCATATGACACATTATGTATGATCCAACAACTTAGCATGTTGCCAATAAAAAGTCCCGAAGGGCGTAGCTACCGAGGGCTGGGGCAGAGCCAAATAGGGAGGGTTTGGAAGATGGTATATCCTTCCCTAAAACATGGGGGGGGGGGGGATGATTGTACATGTCATCCCCCCCCCCCCCACACCTTGTCAGGTGGGGGGGATGCATCCCCCTCATCCCCCCCCCCCCCCCCCCCCCCCGTTGTCTACGCCCCTGATGGCTATACAGGTTTATTTTCATGCACGACGATGTTCGCGAGATGTAGGTTTTGTATAGTTTTTGGTTCGTGTAGGCCTACTTGAAATCAAGATAATAGAGGGTCTTTGTAAAGTATGTTTCTGAAATGCAAATTAAATAGGCCTATTAAGGGTCTCTTTTAAAGACCACTTTGTAATCATTTTTGCGATACTATAAAGGGGTCTAATTTCCTGAAAATGTAACCTACTTGAAATCCTGCGAAAATAGGGGGTCATTTTCAACCTCTAGAACGATCATGATGTGTCCTACGATCTGAATACGAGGTTACACCACCGGGAACATACGGCCGGGCGCTCTACCCTCACGACATGGCCAATAAACAAATAAACAAAAACAGCAACAACGTGCCACGCCCACGCACGTGTACACACGACGTGTGTCGAAAACACTGAAATGTGTCGAGGCTAGGCGCAGGCTAGGCCTCCACGACCTTGATCATGTGACCATTGTTATGATCACATGACTGTGTCAGAGACTGAGCTGAGTCGGATGGGTGTATGTTTTCCCGTCTTCAAAAAAGTCTTGATCGCCAAGAGAAAGCGATTTGTTTCGGTGAAACGGTAAGTTGTAGACCATAAATTTAACTTTATCTTGTGATTCACTTCTAGACAAATCCAACTTAAGTATCTGACATTATATATTTATTTGACATTATCTTTGCGTCCTGACTTTGCATTTGCCTTTGGCAATTGGCTCAAGTTAAGACGTGTCGGAATTCGGATACGATGAGTGGGAGACTGCACACATAGCCATCTATGCACACAGGCAATTCCCGTTCAACAGTTGATCGCTGTGTTTTAGGAAGCCTCGCTACGGAAAACAGATTGGAAATAATAGTTTGTTCTACATTTTGCAGTTTTCAAACAGAGTTGGTAATTATCAAATTGTATATTTATGAAATTTGGATCACATTATAAACAAAAGTTTGTTTGCATTTGCTGGTAAATGGAGGGAGGGATCGGCCAGCAAAATATGTTTTGTGTTGGATAGTGCAGCAGGCGGAAGAGGTTCATCTCCGCACAACGCTATGTGTTATGTACGTGGCCCAGATCTCCATACAATGAATGTGTGGTAAGGGGACCTTCATTCAAACTGTGCACAAATTGCACCCTGATTAAAGGGTACCACCACCCACAAATAATATCTTTATTAAAGAAAGGTAACATCTTTAGTATTCCATTCCATCAACAAGTTCACAAAAATATATTTCCAGAAAAAAAAATATAATTGGAAAACGCATCACCATTCTAAAGCATGCGTTCATGCGGTCTGAATTGCGAAGACTAATGTGTGCAGAGCGAACGAATCGCCCGGGAATCTATTGTCTACAACGTACGCGTTAATAGCATTGGCACGCTCGCAAATGGTTGGCCCGTATGGAAGCAGGAAATAGTAGTGTTTCCGTAAGTGGTGGAAATGAATTGCTTTGTTTATGAATTACACAACCCTTTACAAAATGTTGGGTATCTATCACCAGCACCACCACTTATACGTTTGTGCTTAGCATACAGAATCACATTGACGTAGTGCGTTATTTTTTCGCTCGGCGGGGCAATTGATTGTTCGAGGGGTGTGAGCGAATTCACTTTGACCCAGTTGACAATGAGTTGTTAATGGTTACGACCGGATGCTACCGGGATAGAACAAAGGCACCACGAAGTGTGTGGGGTCATGTGTAACATACAAAGTATTTTACACATGACAGTACAGGTATGGTATCTATTTGATATATCACAAAACGGTACCAAAACATAGAATAATGTGTTGTTCTTTGCCTGGTGGTCCCCTTTAAGGCAATCGTTATTAAATTAATTATATTATTTGTGTCTCTTATTACCATACACAATACTGTTTCACCACAAAAACAAACAATACGTAAACCTATACTGGTGTATCATTATCAGCAAATATAATTACTGTTCCACTACGCAACACACAATATCTAATTCTTAAATCCATTTATACACATTGTGTATCTTATAACTGGACACTTATTGCTTCACTGCAAAAAACAAACATTGCAACTTTTGTTAAAATAATTTTAAAATAGAGATATCATCAACAACTATTTAAAAACCTCTTTTGAAATTTTTTGAAAGAAGTGTTTTTATTAGCATTTTATTAATTTTGTTTAAAGTCAAGTTATCGCCTGGCCAGACGATATATTAAATAAAATATTTTGAAAATAAATTTACAACTACTGTATGAGATCATTCGAAAGGGAATGATTCTCATTTCACATGTTTTATTCATTGAACTTTCAAATGGAATTAAAACCAACCAATTTAGTGTCATTGGCTACCGGTCCATTCCCGCATTACTTTCAAGATTCTACTTCTCACATATAAAATCACACATAATCTTGCCTCCATATATCTTCAAGACCTATAGTCTCCCTTCATTCCTCCTCTTCTGCCAGACCCCTCCGTTCATCTTCCTCTCTCCAATTACTTTATGGCCCACGTACAAAAACTTGTTATGGTGACCGAGCCTTCTCGTCCATTGCCCCCACCCTTTGGAACAAACTCCTACCCCATATTCAGAATGCCACATCTATCGAATCATTTAAAATCCTCCTCAAAACTCATCTTTTTAAGCAGTTGTAATTTTCTGGAGGCGCACACAGTTAGTTATTAAGTATTGTATTATATTTGTTATTTCTTATTTGTTACTTTGACTTTGGTGTTGTATTGTTTTTATGCTATTGTGTTTACTAGTTTTCTTATTTAGACAGACCACCAGTGCGTATTTAAGTGTACCTTTAATGTGGAGACAATACCCTGGCCTTGTAAAGTATATGTTAGCATGTCAACAGTTACATGTATGTTGACTTTAAAAATGATAAATTATACTTACAAAAGCGTCATATAAGTTCCATTTGTTTCCCTTGCTGCTCGGTTTTCCACCGTAAACAAAGAAAGCACGCCCGCAGCGTGCAGAGACCACTTATTATTGCCCAAAACAAGCGGACTCGCGATCTGCAAGCATGCGAACAGTATCCGATTTTGGAAACTGCTGTATCAGAATTCGGATACGGTAACTCACGCGGTGTGGGAAGTTTGCGGGAAATACATGGCAGTAATCCAGATAGCAGCAACACTTCCGAGATGGATCACGTCTGACTAATCTTCAGTTTTTTATTGCCCAAAATTGCAGATTTCTCCATATTTCCGACATTTGAAGAATAACTTGGACCATTTTGTTAAGTTCAAATAATACTTTATGGCCAGTTATGATCGATTTTGCTGAATTTAAGTTCAGAATTTTGCCTGAATATTTGACAAACTTTTTCTGTACCGGGCCACGTAGTTCCTGTGTAGGCTGGCATTGCTCTGGCTGCTTGTGTGGATGCTACCATTATTTTGAGCAAGTTATCTTCTCTCTCCAATCTTTCCAGCCTGTGGTCAGTGGAGATCAATGTGGCCGTCACACATTAATGACAAAAAAAATCTTTATTCTATAGTCAGCGGTGTGCCGCAGGACACCGCGCTGTAAAGACTTGCAATTGAAAACCTTGTAGTTTAAGTGCACCAAGTTCCAAAAAGGTACTTCCCGACAAAGGAAAGCAAAATTTTACACTTTTGGAAAGTGTATCTATTTGTATTATTAGCATGAGAAATGTGGTAATCTTTAACAAAAAAATTAAATTTTCCATAAAACAAAGCGATCGTGAACATTAGAGGATCACCAGTGGGGTCACGTCCCAGAATTCAATTCAGTGTTGCGGCGTGCACTGGTTTGATGTTCGTAGCGCTCGCTCGCGTGCACTGAGCAATGCGTGCAGGCTCCTTGCCAGTGTCGCCAGTTCATGGTCGTGGATCGCGCTCGCGCAATCGTCTTTTCCAATCTGTCCAAATTCTGGCTTATTTTGCAAAATTTAGGTATTTATTAATCAAATCTTGTAGTTTGGAGATGGAAAAATGTCTACTATAGTAATAGAAGTCCAAGAATTTGAAATTAGAAATAAGTACAAAGTTCTACAAACCCATAATCATTTGTTTTTTTTGGAGGGATATTTTATCATCCTACCCGTGAACTTCCATGTTTTTGTATGCAAGTCTGTCATGCGGCGTGCTTCGCACAGTGCCTGGTTAGGTTAGAATGTTCCATGCTCTTAGACTTAGTAGCAGGTGCGCCCGGATATATATAGCAAACCACAACAAGGAGTCATTTGAGTTCTGATACTCTTCCGTGGAGAGTCTGAAGGGCAGCAGCTACTAGCTAGCTCAGCTGGCAACTCCGCTTATTTCTTCTTGAATCTTGTTTAGTTTTTTCTCATAAATTATCAACTCAAATGCTGAATGTTGATGGCTAAAGCGGGCAATCAATCAATTTTTTAATCATTTAATGATTAATGTATCTTTGTGTTATATACATGGCCCAGATTATGTGATACAATGAATGTGTGGTGAGGGGACTTTCATTCAAACTGTGCAAAAATTGAGCCCTGATTAAGGCAGTCGTTATTAAAATAATTATATTATTTGTGTCTCTTATTACCATACTGTATGTCCCCCCAAAAATCACAATCAGACTTTCTGCAACGATAACTTTAAAGATAGTAGATCAATCATAATGCTATTTCAAGGTATGAAAATATAACTTATTACCTACATCTTGCAGAAAACCCTATTCGATTTGCTTCAGTGGTCATGGAGAATGGGGATCTTTGTAAATCATGTCATGGGTCCGTTTCTTAAAAGTTTGACATTTGGATGCTCTTGGCACAAATATGAATGGAAATATTTTGCACACAACTGTCATGCCAACTAACAAATTAATTCAAATTCTGTGCATACCTTTATATCAATGGTGTGTACTTGTGTGAGATTTTGTTGTTGAAAGATGTATTGATCTCTCAGAAAAAAAAAAGATAAGAGAAAGCCATAAAGGAGGAAGAGCTCAAATCAAGTCTTCCATGAGTTAATGATTTCATTTCTCTCTTTAATCATTTCACACCTTACCAATGTTTGCAAAACTCAGAAATATGATTCCCTTTAACTTCATTTCATTCATTATTTATTTTGTTAGTTGAAAATGAAAGGAAACAAGCAGTCACTTTCTCAAAATATATTTTTGTGCGAGAACACAATAAACAACTTCGTATTGGTAAGGCGTGAACACAATATGGACAACGCGTCTCCTTACAAAACCTTGAGGGAAGGGACATCTGACATGATTTACAAAGATCCCCATTCTCCATGACCACTGAAGCAAATCGAATAGGGTTTTCTGCAAGATGTAGGTAATAAGTTATATTTTCATAGCCTGAAATAGCATTATGATTGATCTACTATATTTAAAGTTATCGTTGCAGAAAGTCTGATTGTAATTTTTTGGGGGACATACGGTACACAATACTGTTTCACCACAAAAGCAAACAATACGTAAACCTATACTGGTGTATCATTATCAGCAAATATAATTACTGTTCCACTACACAGCACACAATATCTAATTCTTAAATCCATTTATACACATTGGTCATTGGTGTATCTTATAACTGAACACTGCAAAAAACAAACATTGTGCATGTCTTGTTTTGTTAAAATAATGATTAAATAGAGATATAATCAACAACTATTTAAAAACCTCTTTTGAATTTTGTTGAAAGAAGTGTTTTTAAAGCATTTTATGAATTTTGTTTAAAAGTCAAGATATCGCCTGGCCAGACGATATTATAAATAAAATATTTTGAAATCAAATTTTACAACTATGAGAGCATTCGAAAGGGAATGATTCTCATTTCACATGTTTTATTCATTGAACTTTCAAATGGAATTAAAAGTCCAACCGATTTAGTGTTGAGTGGCATTTCAGGAAGTACCTATACTCAAGTGTACCTTTAATGTGGAGCACTGCAGACAATACCCTGGCCTTGTAAAGTATGTGTTAGCATGTCAACACTGAGTTACATTTATGTAGCATGCTACAGCTGTGCTATTTGTATGCAATGCCTCAGCACACAGCAGTATGTTAATGTCTGTATTCGAGAGTGTCAGTGGGTGTATCCACATACTGTAAATAATCATACTGGATAGCAGTGGCCTAGCAAGGGGGTGGCGAGGGGGGGGGGGGGGGGGGGCACATGCCCCTCCCCCCCCCCCCCCCCCCCCATAATCTGACAAAAACAATACAAAACATAAGGGGGCCATTTTTACAAATAATAAGGAACAAAATGAGGTGTGCCCCTCCCCCCCTAGCTCTGCTAGATGAACATATCCTTATAATTATAATTTTTCGGGTAGGACAGTGGCGATTGACAATGCATGCAGTAGCTGTACATTGATAGCCATAATTGTTCATTGCAATGCCTACTCACATCAGCATAATTGCCATGTACGTATGTGTGGGTGTACTATACACAGAACACAAATTATTGGAGGACACTCGACACTAGCACGTAGTCTGATAGCCCGGGGCAAGTAACGTTTTATGTCAGACAGGTCATAAATAATAAATAAGAAATGGTCCCGTTTAGTTGCCCAATTTGTCAAATATCGTCAAGCACCCCCAAGCACCAATATGCATCTTGCTTTTAAAGAGCGCCGGCCGCTCTCTGTCCAAACGGGAAACTTTAACCGAGAATGCAAATAATGGTGAGGAATATTCATGAGGATAATTATGGAGGTGAATCTCATGGAAACGTCTTTAAAAGCAAGATGCGTATAGGTGCTTGGGGGGCGCTTGACGATGGTGTTCTACGGTAGTTTGGTCAACTACAAGAGAACAATATAATTTGAGATTCATGTAAGTGTGTAAATCTCATCTAGAAGTAAAAGGGCAAGTACACTAAAAATGATTTAACCCGTTGCCTACGGGAACTGAGTGGGTTATGTACAAAGTCTATGGGGATTTCAGAATCTCGTAGTGAATGGGTTAATTTAGCAATGTTTCATTTGACTTGCCTGAACGAGCCAGTACAGACAAATATAAGTGTGGAGGCTTGCTGTTTGTTGTTAGTCATTCTGTATGTGGTATAGTACTATTAGTTATATATTATTTGAAATGTTTATATTCATGATTCACAATTGTTTTTTTCAGAATAGGGCAAGACTCTTAAATCTGAACATCTAGTGAATGTCTGACTGATGGCCACGATGTCAAGCCCAAAGCATTCGCATGTGCAGGCAGAAGGAAGCGGGGAGTATATTGCAGAGAGTGAGAGGGAGTCTCTATTAGACCCACGTCAGAACAGGTAGGTACAGTGATGTAGTTATGGGGGGGGGGGTCATATCCCCCCCCCCCACCAGACTAATAAATGTTACGTTATCAGGGCCTCTTAAAGGGGTAGTTCAGTTTTGGTAGAGAGGACGCTGCACAACACAATTTGTTTGTGAGGTAACGAAAAACTGAGTGTCGAATTTGAAAGAACATGCAATTTTAATGTCAGAATAAACTTTATTTGGTCAAAATGGGTTCAGAAATGGCTGAAATATCAATAAATATATCCGATCGTATTTATTTGGGCCCCAAATAAATAAAATGATTTTTTGAAAAAATAACAAAATGCTTACACTTTTTCAAAAATGTTCAAAAGCAGTTTTTAAATAGTTGTTGATGATCTCTCTATTTAATCATTATTTCAACAAAACATCACATGCATAATTTTGTATGAAAAATGGATGAAACCAATGCCTTATTAGAGAGTGCCCTCTTGTGTTTTAATGGCGCTTTTTGAATGATAACAGGCTTTTTACTTAGTCATTTGTAATTTTGTATACCTTTCGAGCATGGTGGGGTTATAAATATTAGTATGTTATGTTACTGTGCAGGTTTTGATTACCAAAGTTCAGCCTTACCAAAACTGTACTACCCCTTTAAAGGGTACCACCACCCAAAAATAATTTTCTTATAAATAAAAGGTAATACTTTGAGAAGTCCATTCCACCAAAAAAGTACAGAATAATATGTTTCCAGAAAAAATATATATATTGAAAAAGCATCACCATACTACAACATGTGTTCATGGGTCTGCATGCGAAACTACCTTTTGTCTAGGACAAATGCATCGTCCGTGATTATTTTGTCTCAAAACGTATGTATGACAGACTTCAAAACGCATGAATAGAACTGGCGCACTCGCAAACGTATGGCGCATACGGAACCATGAGATTATAATGGTTTCGTAAGTGGTGTTAATTAATTGCATTGTTTATTAATTATACTGGGCAAGTCCAAGGTATTTGTTCCCAAGGGGGTGAATTTTCATCTTCACCCAATCAAGTGAAACTTGATGTCATTTTAAAGCTGAGATATTGAATTTTGATAATTTGAAAACAAAAATGTTAACGGTGGCTCCAATAAGTAGTATTAATCAAATATATTTGCATAATATGTTAATCAGCATAACGCGTGGGACATCTGAATTAAAGACAAATTAAATCATATTTAAAATGCTTGTAATGATTATTTACTTATTATTGGCTTGACCTGATGTCATTACCATAAGGAAATGGGGTCATTCCATGTCAAATCACCCAAAAAAAGTGAAAATTTTCATCGCACCCCCTTCAAATTTGCTGATATTTGGTATGTACAGTATGATATTTCAACCTTGAAAAGCTCAAATATTTAAGTTTTAGCCCAATCCGCCCAACGGTTTTGGCGCTATGGTCGATTCTTATGGGGGAGTTTTGTAAGAAATGGGCGTTGGCACCATTTTTCAAATGGCAATTGTCCATTAACCGTTGGGTCAATTTATGTTGTGATGGTGTCATTGGACTGGGGATGTTATTTATGCAATCCATTTATGACACTTGTTTTCATGCATGAGCGAGTTTGGATACGATAACCTTTGACCTTAGTCTTTGACCTTCCGTTTTATCTCGTGGATCAAATAATTTTGAGAATTCTTTTGCCTTAAATGTTGTCTTGATATCATTTCTACAACATATGAAAGAATTGGAGATATATTATTTCTTGTTTTTTCTACAGCCTTGTTTTAAGTTTGCAAATTTCATGTAAAATTGAATTATTTTAGACCTACACCCATGTCCAAGAATTCTATAGGGGTGTATTATGTATGAAAAAGACCTATTCAAAGTCATGATGAGAGCCTATTCACACCCTGGCTTACCACAGTTAAATAGACCTGCTAATCCCCATACAATAGAAATCCAGACAAATGGCATCTATTGATGTTCCAATGATACCACATGTTTCCAACCTGACAAGGGCCCTGTTTCAGAAAGAGATAAAATCCATTGTGAGCCAGATCAAATGTTCTTAATGCACACATCTGATTGGTTGAAATGCAGAAAATGTCTATCTCTGCAACAGGGCCTAGGTGTAGATATTTTCTTGAATACAATCTTTCAAGTTCAAGTTCAAAATGCAAACTTGTACATCAATCATGAAAGCAAATATCTACAGGTATCCCTTTTCAATGAATTTCATGTTTCTATGCACCATAAATTGCAATAGTTATGCAATAATATATGCAATATTACATGATTTGCAATCTGTAAAAAACACAAAAAGTAACTACCCCCTAGACAACTGCTCATAATTTCAGAACCAATAATTGTTTCAAGATGTCATCTTACTACAATATTTCTACAGTTTTTTGTACATTTTGTGTGGAAATGAGAGATGGCTGAATGAGCACAGCTAGATTAAAGACAAATGACCAAATTTCAAAAGTCACAAGAACTTGCACATGCCTGTCCATTTTTTGTGAAGCAGCACATACTTATGCATTATTGATGGTTTGTGAAACAATGCTGTTTGATTTTCACACAAAACAACTAGAAATATTGTGGTAAAATGACATCTTGAAACAATTATTGGTTATGTAATTATGAGCAGTTGTCAAGGGGGTAGTTACTTTTTGTGTTCGATTAGTTGGAAAGAATCAGGTTTGAATTTTTACAGATTGCAAATCATGTAACTTAATTGCATAAAATGTTGCATAGAAACATGAAATTCATTGAAAAGGGATACCTGTAGATGTTTGCTTTCATGATTGATGTACAAGTTTGCATTTTGAACTTGAACTTGAAAGATTGTGTTCAAGAAAAGATCTAAACCTAGGCCCTGTTACAGAGAGAGACATTTTCTGCATTTCAACCAATCAGATGTGTGCATTAAGAACATTTGATCTGGCTCACAGTTGATTTTATCTCTTTCTGAAACAGGGCCCTTGTCATTGGAACATCAATAGATGCCATTTGTCTGGATTTCTATTGTATTGGGATTAGCAGGTCTATTTAACTGTGGTAAGCCAGGGTGTGAATAGGCTCTAATCATGACTTTGAATAGGTCTTTTTCATACATAATAAAATAATTCAATTTTACATGAAATTTGCAAACTTAAAACAAGGCTGTAGAAAAAACAAGAAATAATATATCTCCAATTCTTTCATATGTTGTAGAAATGATATCAAGACAACATTTAAGGCAAAAAAATTCTCGAAATTATTTGATCCACGAGATAAAACGGAAGGTCAAAGACTAAGGTCAAAGGTTATCGTATCCAAACTCGCTCATGCATGAAAACAAATGGCATAAATGGATTGCATATAACATCCCCAGTCCAATGACACCATCACAACATAAATTGACCCAACGGTTAACGGACAATTGCCATTTGAAAAATGGTGCCAACGCCCATTTCTTACAAAACTCCCCCATAAGAATCGCCATAGCGCCAAAACCGTTGGGCGGATTGGGCTAAAACTTAAATATTTGAGCTTTTAAAGGTTGAAATATCATACATACCAAATATTAGCAAATTTGGAGGGGGTGCGATGAAATCCATTGGGTGATTTGACATGGAATGACCCAATGGGATTATGACTTTCAGCTTGTTATCTCATTCAATATGCAAATTAGATGCGTTCCAAAATCAGCATGTCCCACGCGTTACATTTTTACATCTTATTGTTTCGATTACTCGTTAATCAAAAGGTTTATTTTTCTGAAACTCTATAAAGTTCTAATTTACCTTGGGGGACATCCATAACATAGCAACAAAAGTTAAGGACATTTACCTTATGAGCATAATTCTACAATAAGATTTTGTCACGCGTGGGACATTTTGTAACGCGTGGGACAATCTGTACATTAAAGCAATGGGTTTTTAAAAATCTTGTTTTAGCCAATTGGCAAATACACGATAATTTTGCAATGCGCAAAGATATTGGCCCGAAACTTTACAAGTGTTTTCTTTAAAGTCTTGCGCAACTTTTTGAGACCAAATTTATGACGAACAGCTAGACCCTCACAAAGTCACATGACTTTTTCGAAGTGGAAGTCATTCCAGAAATTGCATGATTTTGTGATATGTACAAATCCTATGGAAAATAGTGTTTTTCATATGATTTATAAAAACTCAATTATTTCTTATTTTAATCACTGCAAATAAATACTTTTAAGAACAATAACTGTTTGACAATGGCGAATAATTGATTTCATAAAAAAAAAGATGTAAAAATGGAAGTTGAAAAACAAAGAAATACATACAAATTTCCCAAAACAAAGAAATACATAAGGAAAAATTTTGCTTTTGCAACTTTTGTTTTGATATATTGTTAAGAAATGTCATAAAGAACATTTATGCAAAATTGAGCATTTTCCAAGCTCAAATTCTTGAAATATCTATAATAAGGGCATATTGGGTGGCGGGCCTATGTAAAACGCATGGCAGAAAAATGTCCCACGCGTTGCATGTCCCACGCGTGACAATGCAATTTTTTTTCAAACTGACCCTCTTAAGTTTTGAGATGATGAAATTTCATATTCTAGTAGAGCACAAGATGCACTTTAAGAACATACCAATCATGTTTTGATATTGTTTATAAATTCAGAGGAATTCACATTCAAAGTCAACATTAAAAAATACCAACTTTCTCTGGTCCCACGCGTGATGCTAGCAAAAAGTCGCATAAATCATTAATGCATGGAGAATTTCAATTTTTTGGGGGGGCATTTGATAAAATTTGCTCCAAAGTATCTAAAATGTAAAAAAAAATTGGTGTTTCAATATTACTTATAAGAGTAAGCTCTCATTTTCGCTCTGATGTCCCACGCGTTATGCCTACAAAATAGCTTGGACTTGCCCTACTAGGTGTTAAAAAAAACATGTTATGTTTTTAATCCGGAATAACTCAGTCGCTTATGAATGGAATTAAATTAAAACTTCAGACAATGTAAAGGGATACTGTCAAATTTCTTGTGCCAAGTTTTATCAGATTTCATTCAGAGAAAGGGTGGCTATTGTCAATTTAAAAACAAACATTAACTTTAGAATCGGCCACTTTCGACTATTCATTGCTGGTCACCTTTTGTGTTGGTGCCCTCATCGATCAAGTATTTTGTAATTCGAAATGTCGAAAGTGGCCAATTCTAATTTTGTTTTAAATTGACAATAGCCACCCTTTCTCTGATTGAAATCTGATACAACTTGGCACAGGAAATTTGACAGTATCTGTTTACATTGTCTGAAGTTTTGATTTAATTCCATTCATAAGCGACTGAGTTATTACGGATTAAAAACATTACAGGTTTTTTTTAACACCTAGTACAACCATTTGCAAAATGTTGGGCATCTATTTGATATCACAACTATGTGTTGTTCTTTGCCTAGTGGCCCCCTTTAAGGAGGAGGGATTTACTCTGCAATCACATTCTTTAGAGTTCTACCCCATTCTGTACTGCCAAATTGTGGAATGCTCTAGAACTCCCCAATCAATACTAAACAAAAGACCACATTGTGCTAAGGGTTCTGAGGGGTTCTCCAGTCACAGTGGGACAGTTAGCTTTTAATCCCCCGGTTCTTTGCAGTTATGCAGACAATAGGGAGACTTCCACTCCTTCTGGACAAGAACTCTATAAGAATGAGCCCTTTGTTCAAATTGAATAGAGGGTTCTGAAGGCATTCTATAGAGACACTTCACTTAAGAACACTACAATTGTTTTACCCTCTTCCCTTTAAAATTAAAGGGAGCGTTGAGTATTGGTATTTTCCGAAGTGGCCCCCAAAATTAATTGTAACTGATTTGTTTGATTTCAATTCCATGTGAAAGATCATTAAAAAAACATGGGAAATAACAATAATTCCCATTCAAATGCTCTCATTGTTGTGAAATTTGCTTTCAAAATATTATATAAAAGTGATTGACGTCCGGCTATCAGATTTAGAGAACGCTAGTGTGAAGCGGTAGTGTTCTAGGTCCTTCTAACCGTATACACGTATCGCAAGCGCCGTTCGCCATCGCGATCATCTTTCGTTCAAAATCTGTTCGGAGTCGCGCTAACACACGGAGAGAAGTCGAGGAGGCGCATAAATCACTGGTTTTTAGCGGAATGGAGGGAAAAATCATAATTTTAATCCACCCGATGTTTGGATCACATATTGGAGAATGAATCAGTGGTAAGTACCGTATCATATGTATAATTGTAAGCACAATTAGCGTGCATAAACAATTTTCATTTTCAGTCCCGTATTAGGAGGACCTAGAACGCTAGCGCGAAGCGCTAGCGTTCTTTAGAGTTAATTTGACTCTTGAGTTGTAACGGCTCTTTTTGAATGATAACAGGGGTTTTACTTTGTCTTTGTAATTGATTATACTTTTCGAGCATGGTGGAGATATAACTATTAGTTTGTACCATAATGGTGCAGGTTTTGGTTACTAAAGTTAAGTTTGACCAATACTCAACTATCCCTTTAAGTAAACTATACTGTCAATTACTGTCAGCTATTTACATTTAACATAAAAGACGCCCCCATTATGTCAGATTTAACGGTTACGGTCTATCTCCCCTATAATTTTAAAATTGTACAAACATTTTGAAAGCAGGAAAGTCCTTACAAAATATAGAACTCCATAGAGAGTGCCCCTCTCCTAAACCCTCTACTAAAATCTGTTCTTGAAATATCACAATGTGTTGCCAATTTAAGGATGTTCCTAAATTATAGCCATCTACATGTACGCAATAATACACATCACTAAAAAATAACTATAAAGCAGGTAGAGTTACAACAACATACTAGGGCTCTAAAAATAGAGAAATGTATGCTCTTTCTCCTTTTATACTTCATATAACTTGTTATCTGCAGAAAGAGATGCAATCGATTATGTTGCAATTAATTGTAAGTCCGATCATGTGACTAAATGCGCACATCTGATTGGTTCAAATGCACAAATTTTCTGACTTGCAATTAATTGCAATCTATTGGATCTCTTTATGCAAAAGAGGCTCTAAAGATTAGGGTCACTCAGGCGCGCAGTGTGGAGGAACTTTTGTTGAGTCCATCAAGAGGTCCATCAAAACTCCATTCATGTGTTTCCACATGTATACACTTGGCTTGGTGTGTTAATAGGGCTATTATGGATTGACTTCAAGTGGCTTTAAAGTGTTCTTTATGATTGTGCTCTTCAATTCAATTATTCAAATGATGATGTAATGCCCTTCTTTAGCTTTCTTCTATTCAGTATGCTCATTCATCACCCAATACACTACAAGCTCTCATTCTCACCAATAAATAAAGAAAATTCAGATAACATCCAAACCACTCATATTCCAGAAACCATCAAGTAAAAAGGTCAAGATTGAGTGACCAGTCTTAGGGAGAATGTGTTATTGAAAATATAGCGGATTTATTGTTTTATGTCACTCAACGCAACAGACCAGAAAATGATCAGAATTGTATGCGAGCTAGATCAAACAGGATCAAATGAAAGCTGGACTTTGACCTGGAACCGGTAATGCAGCAATTGTGTGTGTCGCGATTAGCCAATCACAGGACGCGTCGAGCGATCGCGCGCGAATCCGGGCCATATGACGGTCGTTGCTGCAAAGAGCTGACCAAAGGGCTATTGTCTCTCAGTGTTCTGCAATAAGATTTTTGATCGAAACTCGAACCACTCCAAAAAAACATGGTCTAGAAAACTGCTTATAACTCAACTTTGGCTTTGTTTTAAGATTCCAAATGTTAACAGTCGATAGATGAAAGATTAAATACTTTCATCTAAGTAAAAATTCAAAATTTTCATTTAGGGGCATAATTTACACATCTTGGCTCATAACACACAAACGTATCCAGCGACTTTTTGAGGGTTTAAGGCTGGGTAGTCACAAATAGTAGTATATCATAAGGAATATTGTTCTTTTTTCTTGAAATTTTTATTTAAATTGCTAATACTTTTGTACAATTAATTGCTATTTTTCTGCCCCTCCCTCTCCCCATTGTTAAATAAGAAATGTTCTCAATTTATATTGTGTTTGGTTTATTCAATGTTTGGTTTATGATTTGTTGTTATTGTAAACGCTGTAATATAGTTTACTATGAATATATATAGTGTAGATAAATGCCTAATAATAATAATAATTTATATCCAAGGTCAAAGGTCAACAACACCTACCTGTTTATCGTGGTTGGGATCGTCCTCCAGGCGCCCCTGATCATGGGCATGTCCATCGGATACAGCTCACCTGCTCTACCCAAGATGACTTTCCTGAACACTGAGCAGCAGACATGGTTTGGGGTGAGATTTCTACTTTTTGATGCACATGTAGTATAAAGTAGCACAATTATTCTAATTTTTAGTTTAAAAATATACCAGTATATCAAAGAAGTACAATGTACATACATAGATAGTAGTAAAAGTTCTGCTCGGAGTCGAAATGTATAGAAAACAACGAAATTCAATAAGATACTCTGTGGAAAAAATGTTAAGGTGATATTTCGGCCATAGGCCTTTGTCAAACTGACAAATTTTAATTCATAATTACATCAACAAAAACAAAAAGTGTCTCCAAGGACGCCAAATTGTTATGACGCGCAAAGCGCAGCAAAAGAGTATACGTCATAAAGAGGGGAGATGGGGGGGGGGGGGAAAGTGGGGAGGGGGGAGGGGAGGTGGGAGAAAATATGGGAAGAGAGGGACAGGCAGATGGGGAAATTAATTAATCGGGAATGAGTAGAACGTAACATTCAGTCCATGGTATACGTCATAAAGAGTACATAGATAGTACATGTAGTATAAAGAGGATTACCATTAAACTTGGGGCATTCTCTACCAAAGCATGCCCACGACTTGGCATGAACTACCTTAAAAAGAACTGATGCTCTATGCAATTTGTATAGAGCATCAGTTCTTTTAGTTATGCATGCCAAGTTATACATCCCTATAACCCTAACCCTAACATCTTACCGTTCCATACAATAAACCTATACCGGCGCTGTAGTGCCCCGGGATTACAAGCTCTAGAAAGCATACCGGTAGTCCTTTTTCACTTCACATGGTGCTACCACAAACTTAAATATGGTGACTATTCCCAATACTGGTGCTTATACCTTCAAAAGTAATTTTTTTTTACACAAAATAAGATATCAACAACTGATTCTCTCAACCGACATTTCACCATCTCTCAACAATCCAGTCCTTGCTGAATGTGGGAGCCATTGTCGGTGGGCCCCTGGCGGGTATGCTGCTGCAGATGGTCGGCCGGAAAATATCCCTCATGTCCAGCACGTTGCCCATGGTAACGGGGTGGGTGTTGATCGGCGTGTCAGAGAACGAGATCTGTCTCTACCTCGGCCGCATTCTGACCGGAGTTGGCTGCGGCATGATCTCACTCACAGTACCGGTAAGGCAGGGGAAACAAATTATAATACAAATGTCTTTTTTCAGGTGCTTCTTTGCAAACTATATACTTTAGGTGATACTAGCACGTTTCCAATAATACTTTCCAAAGATACTAGCCACACAAGCAGCCAGAGCAATGCCAGCCTACACGGGAACATGGCCCGCTACAGAAAAAGTTTGTCAAATTTTGTACGCAAAATTCTGAACTTAAATTCAGCAAAATCGATCATGACTTGCCCTAAAAATAATTACAAGTATTATTTGAACTTACCAAAATAAGTTATTCTTCAAATGTCGGAAATATGGAGAAATCTGCAATTTTGGGCAATCAAAAAACTGAAGATTAGTCAGACATGATCCGTCTCGGAAGTGTTGCTGCTATCTGGATGACTGCCATGTATTTCCCGCAAACTTCCCGCACCGCGTGAGTTACCGTATCCAAATTCTGATATGGCAGTATCCAAATTCGGATACGGTGCGCATGCTTGCAGATCGCGAGTTCGCTTGTTTTGGGCAATAATAAGCGGTCTCCGCATGTTGCGAGCGTGCTTTCTTTGTTTACGGTGGAAAACCGAGCAGCAAGGGAACAAATGGTTTTTGTAAGTATAATTTATCCTTTTTAAAGTGAAATTTTGTATAATAAATTATAAAATCAGTTTCAATCTAGATATGGATTTGGTGACTTTAGATAGGCTGTTCATTTCTCTCTGTTTGTAGTTCAAAGTGCGTCCATTAGAATTTGCTACTGTATTGAGTAAATGGTCCTAGGTCCAGGACCATTTACAATACATTGTAGATGTGATACTAACAGACTGTAATTGAATATCCGGGAGACCAACAAAAATAAGGCTGGGGTAGCTCACATTGGCAGAATAAAATTAATACCTTAGAAGCTGGAGTTTGGTGGCTAGTATTCTGTCACAAAAAAATAATCTCGAAGTTCTTTTCTCCCGGTTTATTTCTGAATAACATTTCCAGTTTTCCTTGGGATTGTTTGCAAAAATGTACATAATGATGCATGTACTTTTTTTGCAACTCCCTTCAATGTTTCATTCAATGAATTCTCAGTGGATGTTATTCAAGTCCTTTCTTTATAATCTTTCCATTTGTCCTTCAGGATCGTTTAAAAAAATGTGCATAATGATGCATGTATTTTGTCTTTGCAACCCACTTTAATATTCTTCCAAGATAATTCTCAGTGAAATTGCTATTCATCAATTGCCCAAGTCTTTTCTTCATTCAACTCCAGAACTACATCTCGGAGGTCGCGACCCCTAATCTGCGTGGACTTCTTGGCTCTGCCTTCCAGGCTGCAGTGACGATCGGAATACTCTTGGTCTATGGCATAGGTAAGCTTAATTTAAATTGAATTGAAACAATTGTCACCTAAAGAGTTTCCGTTCACAATTGGGCTGTGTTTATATCTTCCTCAGAATTATATCGCGGAAATGTCACCCACGAGACTACGCGGTGTGCTAGGATCTTGCTTCCAAGTGGCGGTCACTTGGGGAGTATTCTTCGCTTACGTCGTTGGTAAGATGCAATGAATATTCAGTCAAAGGCTCTTCACCGCTATGTAAAACACTGATCATTGCCACATTGCTTTTGATTCATTTAAGACATGTGCCATAGAACTTCCCAATTCAAATGGAATTGGTATCACTTGTGAAGTCCTCTTAGCTTTTGTCTCGAGTAAGATGTAGTGAATACTAGTATTCATTTTTCTGGTGCTACACCCCCATGTACAACAACGATCACTGCCTCATCGCTTTTGATTCAAGACTGTGCAGTAGAACTTCCAATTCCATGTGTTGGATCCTATTGAATGGAATTAATATCACTTGCGGCGTCCTCTTAGCTTTCGTCGTTGGTAAGATGCGATGAATATTCAGTTATACGGCTTTATACATCCCCATGTACAACAACAATCATTGCCACATCGCTTTTGATTCATTTAAAGGGTACCACCACCCACAAATAATAGTCTTATTATAGAAAGGTAACATCTTTAGTATTCCATTCCTTCAACTAGTTCACAAAAATATGTTTCCAGAAAAAAATATATAACTGGAAAACGCATCACCATTCTCAACCATGCGTTGATGCGGTCTGAATTGCGTAGACTATAGTTATGCAGAGCCAGTGCGCTCTGTGCAGAGCGAACGAATCATCCGGGATTCTATTGACGTACGCGTGAATAGAATTGGCGCACTCGCAAATGCTTGGCCCGTATGGAACCAGGGAATAGCAGTGGTTCCGTAAGTGATGGCAATTAATTGCTTTGTTTATGAATTACACAGCCATTTTCAAAATGTTGGGTATCTATTTAATATCACAAAACGGTACCAAACATATAATAATGTGTTGTCCTTTGCCTGGTGGTCCCCTTTAAGACATGTGCCGTAGAACTTCCCAATTCAGATGGAATTGGTATCACTTGTGGCGTCCTCTCAGCTTTTGTATCGGGTAAGATGCAGTGAATACTAGTATTCAGTTTTCTGGCGCTACACCCCCATGTACAACAACGATAATTGCCACATCGCTTTTCATTCAAGACTGTGCGATAGGAGTTTCCAATTCAAATAGAAATGGTATCGCTTATGGAGATGAATGAATATTCGATGAATGAATATAAGATGCGATGAATATTCAGTTATACAGCTTTACGTCCCCATGTACAACAACGATCATTGCCACATCGCTTTTGATTCATTAAAGACGTGTGTGATAGGAGTTTCCAATTGAAATAGAAATGGTATCGCTTATGGAGTCCTTAGCTGCTGTCTAGGATAAGATGCAATGTATATTCAGTCATAAGGCTCTACACCCCCATGTACAACAAAGATCATTGCCACATCATTTTGTATTCATTTTGATATAAAGCCTGTACAGAAGAACTTCCAATTCCATGTGTTGGATCCTTTTGAATGGAATTGATATCACTTGCGATGTCCCTTTTAGCTTTCGTCATTGGTAAGATGTGATGAATGTACAATCATACGGCTCTACATTGCTATGTCCCAGGTCGAAAAAACAGTTGAAAACCAGTTGCCAACTGGTACCAGTTGATACCAGTTGGCCAACTGGTTTCAATATGAAAATTGGTACACTGGAATCAACTGGTTTCAACTGGAACAACCAGTAAGAATCCAGTAATAGATACCAGTAAGAATCCAGTAAGAACCCAGTAAGGCTGACCAGTAAGAAAACCAGTTGAAACCAATATAAAACCATTAAGAAACCAGTAGTGGGATTAACCGGTACATGAAGACCAGTTAAAGTAGTTGGTTTCAACTGGTATTTTGAATTGGTTTCAACTGGTATTTCTATTGGTTTTAACTGGTAACCAGGAATTTTAACTGGTACGGTTTGATGCCAGTTAAAACCAGTAAAAACCAGTTGAATTTCCAACTGGTTTCAACTGTTTTTTCGACCTGGGGTACAACAACAACATTGCCACATCGCTCACGATTCATTTGTAAGATTACAGTAGAACTTTCCAATTCCATGTGTGGGATTCTATTGAATGAAATTGGTGGTTTACTTTCCACTTTCACCCAGACAGATGTACAATGTAGGGTGGGTAACTTTTGTATGCCTCTGCCAATGAAGTCGCCGGAAGCAGTATGCTTTCCGGGTTGTCTGTCCGTACATCCGACCGTCCGTCCCGTTTTCGTTCTCGCAATATCTTGAGAACCGCTTGACAGATCTATTTTAAATTTGGTATGTGTGTACATATTGGGGTGACAGGTCACAGGGCTCATTATAAATGCAAAAATTGAGCTTGATATAAAAATCGTGCCACGGGGGAGGCATCATTTTCGACTGCACGCAGTCGAAGATCCATCTAGTTTTTCATGTGATCCGTTTTTGGCCAAAAAACAAAACAAATTAGCCATACTGCCATTTAAGACTAATAGCCATAGGTTGGTACTTTGTTAAAAGTATCCCAACTTACAAATTCAATCAAAAGTATATCAACAATAAAGAAGAATTTGAAAAATGCGGAAAAATCCGAGTGCAAGAGACCTGCTAAATCTTCAAATGATTTGTCCTAATTTGTACTCTATTTGGACAAAATTCCTTATTCTCTCATGATTTATGCAAATGATATGATGTACAAAAAAAATAAAAAATCATCTGCTAAAGTTGCTTTAAATCATCCATTTGACATTGCCATTTGAGCAATGTTATCATACCAGAATGCATTCCACATGTTCTGTGTGCATCATTCAAATTTGAACAATTTGAAAACAATAAGACCTTAACTGCTAAAGTTCCAAAGGGTTTTATTCAATTTGGACAAAGTTACTAAGTTCCCCAATGATTCATACCACTGATAAGATGTGAAACACTCATCTGCTAATGGGCTATTCCACGTCACTCACGTTACGTTTGCTCCAAAATCACAACATGTTTCACACTCCAGTTCTTTTTAAAAAGAAGCTGTCACCTCAATTTTGTTTTCAAGACATACCACTAGGGCAAACACATATGCAAAGGGTAGTAAATGATTCAACACTTTGTTCGATATTTTTTTAGAGGAGGTTTTAATGAGCGTCACTCACGTTACGCGTTTTGCCCCCTGTAAATTTTCAATGAACTTTGCATGAAACGCAAGCTAAAACTATAAGACTTCAGAGCAAATTATGTTGATGCAACTTTCTATTACTTCCCAGGAACATATTAATACTGTTTAAAGTTAGCCTCTTTCATTCATTTTTTAAAGAACGGACAGTAAACAAAAAATGGACCGTCACTCACGTTACGTCACTCACGTTACAAAATGAAAGTGCCATAGCTATAACATGGGGTTTTATGATATTACATGCAAATTTAATTCTTTTGCAAAGAATCGTGTGAAAAGCCTAAATTAATGATATTTAGGGGAATTCACAACCTCTAGCTATAATTATTTGGCCAAATTTGCATGTTTGTATAAATAGCAATATTAATGTACACACGGCTATTTACCGTCACTCACGTTACAGTGTTATAGCATGGGTTTTCATGATATTACATTCAAATTTTTTTTTTTTTGCAAATAATCGCGTTAAAAGCCTAAATTAAGGATCTTTAGAGGAATTCACTACTTTTGGGTGTGATTATTTATCAAAAAATTGTACTTTTCATAACGAGCAGTACTAAATTGCACTTGAAATATTGTCACTCACGTTACATCGTCACTCACGTTACAGTTTTCACGCTGATAATACGTGATGTTCCCAGTCAATACAAACCTTATAATTTTTGGAGGATATCTAGGCCTGGTAGTAGGAGGAAAATTTAGTTCGGCCCCATTCACTCTCATTTAACAAAATAAATAGAGAGAAAATTGTACTTTTTTTGTCACTCACATTACATTCCACATGTCCTGTGTACTGGAAAATATTGTCGAAAAAAAAAATCATCTGATAAGCCCACAAATCACTATCATTCAGAAAGTTAGACACATAGTCAAACAAATAAAGTCAGAATTAATCAGTTTTTCTTGGAAATAAGTTGATAATATGCCCTTGATTATTTGGCAATAATATTTTTCAGAAATTTGATGAACAACCAATTTGAGCAACAAAAGTGGCGCCATTTTCCTTAAAATTATCAAAAGACCACAATATTTTGGATTTTGACACTTCAGGTTATATATTTTGAAGTAACAATAACAAAAATTTGCAAAGACACATTTGAAATTTCATCATTTTGGCCATACCTCCGTGGAATAGCGAACCACCACCCCAAAATAATATCTTATAAATGAAATGTAATAGTTGTAGTACAGAAAACAAGTTTCCAGACAAATTATATAATTTGAAAATACATAGTAAAATGTAGTAACTGTAGTAAAATGTTCATGGGTCTGCAGACGAAGACTAGTCCATTGTCTCGGACGTACGCGTCTACCATGGTGCTATTGTCTCTAAACGTACGCAGGTATAGAATTTGCGCACTCGCAAATGTTTGGCGCTCAAATATAATTCGTCGGCTATTTCTGTGATTGTGAGAGAGATTCAAGGGATCTCAGATAAAGATCATAATGAAAAAAATCATTGTAACGTACAGCTCTGTTTATTTGTAAGATTCCTTGTTTATGATCAAATTTTATAAAACGTTATCCAATTATCCATTCACATGAGCCCTTGGAACCTCTCCTATTTTGGTATACGTCATGTGGGTATGCGCCAGCACTAGTGTACAGATGTGAGAAGGAGCAACATGCCCCCAAAATAAATTTGTAATGTGGTATAATGGCTTGATACAGGTCTCTCCCTTTAATAAGCTTTCCTTTCAGGTGGCCAAAATGACACATCCGATTGACACCCAGCATAAACGTGTGCCGGTGTATCATAATTTGTTGGTTGCCAATTCACGAGTTTCAAGTGAAATTTCAGGTGGCCACTGCTAAGGGCGAGCCCTGCTTAAAATGATTGTTTTAACATTTTCATGAAGTGGCAACATTTTAGTTTTTATATCTTTGTTTTAACCCATTTTCAATCCCTAAATTCCAAAATGTCCTTGACACGCTCTCCGATGACTCAGTCACATTGTTTCCTCTCGGATCTTCCATGACAGGAATTGAACTGATGGTAACAGGAACAATAAGCAAAAATATCAATGTCTGGCTTGCCTTAAAGGAAACCACCACCCCAAAAAAAAATTCTTATAAATGAAATGTAATAGTTATAGTAGTAGTCCATTCCACCACCAAGCTCAGAAGATCAGTAACCATAGAAATTATATAATTTGAAAACCCATCGTGATACTATAGTAATTGTTCATGGGTCTACAGAGGAAGACTAGTCCAATATCTAAGATGTAGGCGGCGTCTACCATGTTTCTATTGTCTCCAAATGTATGCAGGTATAGAATTGGCGCACTCGCAAGCGTGTGGCGCTTACAGAACCATCGACCCTGTTGGTTTCCGTGTGTTTCAGTGATTAATTGCATTGTTTGTGAATAACACAACCCTTTGCAAAGTGTTGGACATCTTATTTGATATCAAACAACGGTACCAAAACATATAACCCTGTGTTCTTTGCATGGTTTTCCCCTTTAAACTTATAAGATGTTGATTGTATACCATTGTCCTCCAGGCATACCTCTGTCGTACTACTGGCTTGCCATAACCGGTGCCGCCCTGACTGCCCTCCTCCTAGTCACCTCGACTATTGTTCCCGAGACTCCCCGATTCCTGCTCCTCTCAAGGCGGCGATACGAAGCGACGAAGGTCCTTTCGAAGTTGAGGGGGCCCGAGGCAGACTTGGAGGGAGAGTGCAGGGAAATCGAAGATGGCCTTGACAACTCAGATGTAAGTTTGATATCATTTTCTTTTTGCCAAATAAATAATGTCTTTTCTTTGCATGCCAAATTAATTTGCCAGGTTTTGGTTGCTAAGTTGATTTGAAGTCGTCTGCATCCTTACAATGCTGATAGGCCATTATGAGAGAACGGGGAAATTAAACAACTTCAAAACTTATTTTAAAGGTTATTATTCATTGTCTGTATTGTTCTTCTCTTTTGACTTTGCCTGCCGATATGAACTAGAAGATTCCAGTCTCTAAGATTAGTTTGCATGGATAGCATAATCCCCACTCTCCTGTAATTCTAAGCCAAAAATACAATTTTTCTTTCCCTTGGGTGGTCCTTATAAAGACATGCTTCACTCCAGTCTCTTTTTTTCCCCAATTTGTTTTCTTTAGCAGACCTCCAACCCACACTCTACAAACCGATGATCATCTCCCTGGCGATCATGTTTGTATAGCAATTTAGCAGCATCATCGCCGTCATGTGTTCTACACGGTCTCCATCTTTCTAGATACCGATCTCCCTTGCGATTATTTTGGTGCAACACTAATATTTTTCCACTGTTTTTTCTTTGGCAGACAAACTTTTCGTGGTCAGAGTTCCTCCAACCATCCCTCTACAAGCCGATGATCATCTCCCTGGTGATAATGTTCGTGCAGCAATTTAGCGGCATCAACGCCGTCATGTTCTGCACGGTCTCCATCTTCCAGATACCCATCTCCCTTGCGATTATTTTGGTGCAACACTAATATTTGTCCACTGTTTTTTCTTTGGCAGACAAACTTTTCGTGGTCAGAGTTCCTCCAACCATCCCTCTACAAGCCGATGATCATCTCCCTGGTGATAATGTTCGTGCAGCAATTTAGCGGCATCAACGCCGTCATGTTCTACACGGTCTCCATCTTCCAGACGGCGGCCCCGTCCATCGACTCCAACGTCGCCACGGTGATCGTTGGCGTGGTGCAGGTGGTCTTTACGATCATCGCTGCACTGTGCATGGACAGGCTCGGTCGTAAGGTGCTGCTGATTATTGGAGGTATGATTATAGTCTTCAGATTCTATCTAAGTCGTTACCCAATGCTATACAAAAATAAACCCTATTGTGCCTTGGAAGTACATGTATGAACATTTATATAGCGCTGCTACTATTATACAAATAGTGCATGGTTTGGAGTTGAATATACCAGAATAGACACCGATACATTTTGAATTTCTTGAGTGCATTTATATTGCATCGAGGCCGCAGGCCGAATGCAATATTATTGCACGAGTGAAATTCAAAATGTAGAGGTGTGTATTGTGGAATATTTAACGACAAGAAGCATGTACTATAGGTTTTCCCATTCATTTTAACACTATTGTCATTCAATTTCATTAATTCGTCATTCAAATTCGTCCCGAGGAACCACCAGAGCGGAAATCCCAACTTCAATTTCATCTTTCGTCGATCAATTTCGTCAAATATCACACAATTTAGTCATTAGGCACACATGTTCGTCAATTGCAAATCAAATTCGTCGGTCACAGTTGTTGAACACATAAAAGCAAAACCAATTTCGTCAAAACTCTATTCAAATTCGTCCAATGTATATTATACACTGTAATGTTCTGTTCTATATTGTCTTGATATAACTGCTAATTGTAACATTAATCAATTAGGGGGTAACATACACATGTATACACTCGAAAACAAACTCACACGCACAACACATATGCACACACTTACAAACACACATACATTTGCACACATGCATGTGTGCACACCAACACGCACAAAAGCACGTTGACAGCAAATTGCATTAAATTCTTTTTTAAGACAAACATACGGTAGAAATATTATTAAACAATATTAAATATTATGTACACACACACACACACGCACACACACACACACATACATACATACACACACATACATACCAATCTAACCACCTACACCATCTACATAGTCATGACACAGACAGGCATATAAGGCTATACCATGCGACGAATTTGAATAGAGTTTTGACGAAATTGGTTGCCAATTGACGAAATTGCTTTCGCTTTTATGTGTTCAGCAACTGTGACCGACGAATTTGATTTGCAATTGACGAAAATGTGTGCCTAATGACTAAATTGTGTGATCTTTGACGAAATTGATCAACGAAAGACGAAATTGAAGTTGGGATTTCCGCTCTGGTGGTTCCTCGGAACGAATTTGAATGACGAATTAATGAAATTGAATGACAATAGTGTTAAAATGAATGGGAAAACCTATATTTGTTATAATTGTAATTTTTACTATTAAAATTGAGTTGAATAATTAATTCAGTGCATATTAATTTGGGCTTTATATAAATCACGCAATGGCGGAGGCATCATTTTCGACTGCGCGCAGTCGAAGATCCATCTAGTTTATATCTGGCATACTCAACCAGGTGCAGCTGACATTTGATTATATTTGTTCGTACTTACATATTATAAGCATATAGAAGCAAAATATAACTTGTTTTGTGTAATTTATGTATTGATGCTGAATGAAATTATAATAAAATGATAATAACTGGCAGGATTAACAGCATTTTTGTTTGTTGTTATTTATTTTGCTCTTCATGCAGCACTTGGAATGGCTGTTAGCTGCACTACCTTCGGTCTGTACTATCAGCTGACTGGAGCAGATAAAGGTAGGTGATTGAACCACAAAATCTTAGCCCAGGGCACTACACATCTACATACATTACCCAGGGCTCCACACTTACCTTTTTTTGTTAGTGGCCCGGTCGGACCAGTGAAATAATGTCTTCCCCTTTTTTGGTGGCCCGAAAGAAAAATCTACTGGCCCAAAATTTTATTTCAAAATTTGTATTCTCTTTCCTGATCAAACCTGTGATTATAGAAAAAGCATGACATGGAAGAAAACAAGATTTTTCTCATTTTGTCATAGTCGGGTTGAAAATCTGCTTGCTCGATCGGGCCAGCTAAATATGACTTTTATACATTTTTTGCTGGCCTGAAGTGCAATTTAACTGGCCCCAGGCCAGGGCGAGTGTCGAGCCCTGCATTACCAGTGGTCAAGGGAAAATCATGGGGGGGGGGGCAAACTCTAATAATATTGTACACAATGCCTGAGTGGGCATGTGTTCTTTTCACTGTAGCTGTAACTTTCTGAGACCTACATCTAATTAAAGCACAGATAAGTAACAAATTGCATTTCATGTTGTCTGTCTGTCCTTTGCAGCATCGGTAACTGCCGCACCAAGTCATAGTGGAGAAGTGCTTTCTGCAACAACGCCGGGGCCCGACTTAGCTGCGGAGCTCAGCTGGCTTTCGTTGGTCAGCATCATCGTCTACATCATTTTCTTTGCTCTGGCCTGGGGTCCCATTCCATGGCTGATCATGTCCGAGATCTTCCCATCCCGGGCAAAGGGGGCGGCTAGTGGCATCGCGACAGCCTTCAACTGGACGTGCTCGTTCATCGTCACCAAGGAGTTTGCTGCTATGAACGTGAGCTTCAGACAATTGTTTAAATTTTAGCGTTAGATTCAGTTTTAGCAATCGGCTTCAGCTTCAGTTTTAGCTTCAGCTTCAGCTTTAGCTTTAGTCTTAGCTTTAGCTTTAGCTTCAGCTTCAGCTTTAGCCTCAGCTGAAGTTCATGTACTAGTACTCAAAATTGTGAAAGAATTTTAGTTTTTTATGCTGAAAATGCCTTTAAAATTTAACATGCAATATATATCAATTTTTAAATGAATGTGTAAATGAATGCCTGATAAAACCAAATATTGTTCAAAATTGAATCCCATAATCATAAAATGGTAGAAGGTACAGCATTCTTTAGCTTATAAGTATACATGTTGTTCTTGAAACTAACACCGGCCTATTTTCCTGTGACTAGATTTAGGCCACCAAATAATATGTCACAAAATGCAAATTTTCTTCTATAGCGCATATTATATGGACATGCTTAATTATACTATGTGTTGTGCGCTTTATACAAATTGCTAATTATTATTATGTTTAAATAACTGGTATTTAATAAACATGTTGTCCCCATACCGGATTTGCTAACTCCACAGCGTCCATTTTGGAGCCATCTGTCTGGCCGGTGCAATCTTTGTGTTCCCCTTCATGCCAGAAATGCTTCAAGATACGGGACAACCAAATTCTCTGAACTTATATACCTGAAAAGGCCATGAAGAAAAAGAAAATTTATCTTGAGCCTTGGATTTTTGTATTCTTTATAATTGCTATTTTGTGAATATATTTTCTCCCATACAGCATTTGCTGACTCCCCAAGGTCTCTTCTGGTTCTACGGCGCTGTCTGTCTCGCCGGCGCAATCTTCGTTTTCCTCTTCGTGCCGGAAACCAAGGGGAGGTCGCTCGAAGAAATCGAGGCCATTTTTGCCGGGAATAGACGGAGGGACAGAGATGTCTGAGGCGAGTCCCTTTTTATTAGAGAAGGAAACGCATCATGATGATGGACTCTACTAAGAATGGCCCGTATGGGGACTTAAAGGGATCTAGTAACTTTGTTGACATGTGCAAAAAGTGATGAATGGTTGATGCAATGTATATTGTTGTTATCTCATATGTCCACAGGGTATTGTGTGAAAAATTCAAGTCTAATGGACGTTATATGGCCGAGTAATGAGCAAAAATGCAAAGTGATGTTCACGAACTCATTGCACTCACTTTGTACACGGTTTTCGCGATCCGTTGGATTATTTAAACATCTGAACACTTCAATCGTAAATATCTTTTTAACGAAAGGGTAATTTGGAAAAACCGAAACCTGTCCCATGATTTTATTGTTAATACGAATACAACAAGGTATGAGGGAACCACTAGAATTCCAATTGGATTTTGAGGATTTGGACAATGTTACTAAGTCCCTTTAAGGACTTTGGCCCCGTTTCATATAAACATTTTCCAATTGTTGTAAATGTCCAGTTATTGCAGTTGCTGTGGCAACTGCTATAATGCTCCATGTTGATTGTTCGTTGAAATAGCAGTTACAATAATTGGACATTTACTGAATTGAATTTTCCCTAAATACTGTTTCTTAGTATTTTGGGGACCAGTCCAGATTGGGATGAATATGGTACTTAAATGCATGTTCTCATAAATACAAGAGGTTCATTCATAGAATAGAATATACAGGGTGGACCCGCAAAAAATGGAACCTGACATGGTGTCACTCACAGCACCCTAAAACAAAAACTTCACAACCAAAATTACTGTTCTTAGTATCATTTTTCTTTGGAAAAGACACCCTACCGATGGACATAATCATTTTGTTACTATACTTTGGGAAGTGTCCCGTTCCGTTTTTTGGGGGCCACCCTGTATATAGCGTAGTGGGTGTGCACAAAAGAACACTATCAATATTCGACTAACCATGGCATATTGTATTGGTTCCTATTAACCCCATTCAAGGCTATTTGATTTTGGTATAACGTTCAATTTCCATAGACCCCAGCCCGAGTATTTTGCGGGGACCAGTCCTGATTGGGTTAGACCTAACATCAAGTTTGCTGGAGGGTGTTTCACAAAGATCCTAAGTTGAACTTAACTCTAAGTTGGACTTAAAAAGTATGGAAAACCATTTGTAGCCTTGAAAGGAAATATATTCAAAAGCAAATTAATGAAAGTATTTTAGACTTTTATATAAACTTTACATCAAGAACATGAACGCTCCTTGATAATAGAAAATATTAATGGTTTGAATCAACATTTTATACCTTTTGAAAGAATTTTACAAAGAAACTAACGGCTTTCCATACTTTTTGAGTCCAACTGAGAGTTAAGTTCAACTTAGGATCTTTGTGAAACACCTTCCTGGTAGAGTACTGTCATGCACAATAGAGCAGATGAATAGTTTCTGCAGAATTCTATATATATCTACCCGTCGTTGGATGATAAAAAAACTAATTATATTTTGTATCGGTTTGTGTACAAGAATATGTATGGAGGTCAGCAAACTTTGATGTTTAAAAAAAAAATGTACAAATTATTAAGTGTGCAATTTTGGAGGGGACAAAACAAAGTAACATGTACATTATGTATGAAAGTATGAAGCAAATTTTTGTATTTTAACTAAATATTGTAGTCTTTAAACTCTTACTTTGACTGCTATATTCTATAGAGGATGATCACTTGAAGAAATTCACATTATTTTGTTAGAGAGATATGAAGGAATAATAGTTAAATTCATACCTCATTTTTTTTTAAACAGCGAGTTTGAAAAACTTGCGTAATGTCAGGAGAATGCATTTAATGCATCTATTATTGCACATACACGTCTTTCATTTATTATTGTTCTTCCTCAAAGTGAAAATGTATTTGGTTGTCTGTGAACTTGTGCGCAATTATGAATACAACCGTTTTTTAATGTTGAAGGAATCCAATTTTTCTGTTGATGTCTATTTGAACTATTTTCTGTATGTAGATGACATTATACATGTTGCCGTCTAACATACATTGTATTATATCATCTGACTTAGTAAAATATGTGTCATTGATTGGCTAAACGCAGTCACGTGATTGCCATGATAATTTTGTATATCACATGGCAGATGCACTATTCACAGCATGGCGCGCACTGCAAAAGAGATTGTATTATGATGCCACAATGAGAACCAATGGTAGGCTATGTTGTTTTGACTGATTTCAGTTTCAATGCATGAATGTGTGTGTATATAGCCCCGGATTTAGCCAGATGATATAACAGTTGTTAACTTTGTTGTTGGGGAAATTCATGGAATGTTCCCTCGGGATTTAAAATGCTATTTCGTGAAGAAAATAAGTCCCTCTACTACGTCCCGGGACTTATAATCTTCCCTCAATAGCATTTAAAATCCCTCAGATTAGAACATTCCGTGATATTCCCACCACCAGTTAACAACTGTATAATGTTTTATGCATCCTTTGAATCCTTTGCACTTTATTTCACTAACTAGATGTATGTAGCAGAGCTGCCAAGTCTCCTTGAAAATAGACCCAAGATTAATGCGTAGGATTTCATCCCATCAGCCTAACTCCCTAATAATTGAAATATTATTGTCATTAGGTTGTATGCATTTGATAGATATCTCCCCGATTTCTGATGAAATTTCCCCAAATCTTCCCGATTGTTGAATTTCAATGTCGGTAGCTCTGATGAAGTATCATTGTAGTTCATGGAATGTTTTAGAAGTTCCTTCAAAAGGGATACATTACCTTTAATAATGTAGTTTACTCAATCATTGCCTTGCTGATATGTAATATTTATGTAAACATTGTATAGTAAGTATTTAAATCTGTTCAAAATTAACATGGGTGTAATATTAATTCTGTACAGTGTACAGCCTGAGTAATTTGAGGCAAGTCCTAAATGTATTTGTGTCTCTTATAACAAATAATTTGAAAGTGAACTGCCAATTCAGACCACATGACTGTGTAATAAAGATTTATTAACATAATTATAGCTTCTATACTTTATAGACATGAAGGCAAGCTGTAATGTTTGCCTTTTAATAGAATTGTAGCTTGCATCAAACTTGTGAAGAAGTGGACTATAGGCCTACAGTTTGGAGGTGTGCTAAGAAAAATTGGGTGAAAAATGGGCTGATGAATTTCATCTTCAGGGAGTACTGCAAAATTCATCATGTGATTCATAATATAAGTACTGTACGTGTATGTTAATCATGAAATATATCATTTGTAATGATACGAAGTACCATTTTCTATTTCATTTGCCATAAATATATACAAAATTTTTATTTTTCTATCGATTCTTTTGTACATCTATCTGGTGATATTAGAAGGAACCTTTTTGTGTTATTTGAGAAAATTACGTTTTTGATGCAAATAAGAAATTGTGTGGAAGAATCTTCAGTTTTAAATTGTTGAATATATATTGTTAAAAAGTAATCATCTGAAATAATCTACTACTATTTGTTCATTAATAAACTCTATTAAAAAACAAATATAACAGAAAATTGAATGTGTAAGGCTATTCCTTCCATAACATTGCTTTTCTTAGCAAGTACCTAGTCGGTAAAGAAAGAGAAGGGCGCATATAAACCACTTTTTGTACTTCATAGATAAGTATGGGTTCATGTTTACAGTTTAGTAGCCTTGTAGAAACCTTATTGAGCTCACTTTTATTGTTGATAAATGTGATATAGGAAAACCCTGCACTTGCTGTTAATTCATGTTTTGGAGAAATTTGCATTTTAAGTTTACATAATGTATGTAAAAAGACTTAAGTTCGTAAAATTGAAACAATCGTCTGTTTGCCAATTATTGTCCGGTGTTTGAGAAGGCCTTTATCATAGCTGGAAAATCTAAATTTGTATGTTACTAACAAGTGCAGGGGTTTTGCTATATCTAGTCATATAAATATCCCTCAAATAATTATTATTTAAAATTTTGCATCACATAGAGAAGGCTCTGACCAACAAGATGGTGTGCATTTAACTTCATAATTTAGCCCCAAAATGACTAAAAACCTTTCTCACTCTCAACTGATGAAGTCATTCATGTGCAATTATTTTATTTCATGCCGTACTAGCAGAACTGTATATATTCAAATGTATGTGCATTTCTTCAGAATATTTAGTGGCCCTGAGCTAATAAACAAACAGGTCTACACAAACATACACACACAGGTCTACACAAACATACACACAGGTCTACACAAACATACTCACAGGTCTACACAAACATACACACAAGTCTATAAAAACATACACACTGGACACTAAAACACAATAAAAAGTAACCCTCAGCTAGTACTACATTGTTTGCAAAGGCACATACTTGGCCCAGTTTCATAAAAACTTTTCTAAAATTGATGTCATTCTCCAACCATGTCAACAGCCAATCAGCATGGAGCATATAATAGCTGTTGCCATGGTAGTTACAACCATTGGGGCACTTCCAACAATTGGAATAGTTTTATGAAACGGGGTCATGAGTAAAGCATCACCAACCAAGATAAAATAAAGAATATTTCAATACAGTATTACATTTTGTTTCATTTTTATTAGGAAACTATACTATTTACAGAAAAGAGAAATGTATGTACATCAGATAAGGAGGACCAATTTCAGTAATTTTGATACAATAATCACTAATGCATGTAGTACATTGTCTACAATGCATTTCACACATTCGTCAATGACCAGGGCCCTTATGCAGTTAGACTAGAGATTTAATAGTAAGTCAGAACATGTGACTAAATGCGCACATCTGATTGGTTAAAGAAGGCCTAGAAGTGCTAATCAAAATGAAAAATACAACAGTACTGCAATGAACTTTAATTTTACAACAATATCAATATTGTTTTCATAAAGCAATTACATACAAGGGATGAAACTGGGAACAAACTGAGAATAATTTCTAATTATGCTGAAAAGAGTTCAATGGGAACCTGGTGGATATGTACAAAGTATATGGGAATACAAGAATCTCAAAGGGAATGGGTTAAGAGCTTGTTACAGCGAAAATGACCTTGCTATGAGAAGGATATGTATATTAGAGCTCTTTATACTGAGGTACCACTGTAATTTCTTCCTCATTTTCAAATTTCATGTAGGAAGTTTTGCAAAATGGCCTTGGAAAAATAACATTAAAAGATACAGTGAAACCTCCATATAATTAGATCTTTGGGACCATGACATTCACCTTGTTGTATCAGGTACAGTGAAACTTCATTATAATGAGCACCCTGGGGGCGAGAGCTCGATCATGACCCAGGACCAGCTCTAGTTTCACTGATCTCTAGATATGCTTAGGAAATCAGTTACGGTTGAATTGAGTTTGGGATGTATGTGCGCTCTGCTACGTTCTTTTGGTTCTTATGCTAATCTAGCATATTGACATCGATGAGTTAGCGCCAATGATTCTAATTACCATGGTTAATGTCGCTGGTCCATAAGCGAGCACCTGGGCCCATTTAATTTACCTTGTTATACATAAAATACATAAACCTGGACTTATGAAATTACCTTGATATATCAGGTAACTTGTTATAAAAGAGCTCCTTATAAAGAGGTTCCACTGTATCTTGGTATAATCGGGGATACAAAAAAAAACATATATATTTATTAAGAGCTGGGGAAACTAATAGCTAATAATCAGGGTGTAATAAGAGAACTTTGTTATATCGCAGCTCTTTATAAGGCGGTTCCACCGTAGTTCGGATTCGTAAATCAAAGAGCGCTGCACCATCTTGCAAAGGTCTTGCACAAGGTGCTTTATAAACACACAAACTCAGTGTCATGCAGTGCGCACAAAAACTAGCCTAGTTCAAAATGTAACATCCCCATGCATGACAATCATTAATACTTGTCTTCCCCCCCCCCCCCCCCCCCCCCTGAGACGGAGTGTCAGCAGTTTTCTGCTGCTGCTTCCCTCTCCAGCTGCTTCATCATCTGGATGTACTCGGATGCAAGGACCTTCTTGGGAACAACATCTGCAAACGGAAAGGCAGAGAGAGGGAGAGAGAAAGAATTTCTTAATGATACCTTCCTTCAACTATTGAATTTTATTTGGATTTGCTATAACATTCAATATTCAATACAATATTTAATAATTGATAATGGTTTGACTCAGTTCCACATAATCCTGAAATACCAGACGAACAGGCATTCTGGATGTACTCTGATGCCAGGATCTTCTTGGGAACAACATCTACAAAATACTAACTATGTTACTCATTGCGGAAATCGTATCGTTAATAATATCGCTAATGTAATAATATCGCTAGTAATGATATTCGTTTGTCTCGCAATGTATGGTCAACAAGGAATCTAATCATGAATGGGGAAAAAAGCTCTTGATGTAAACTTCTAGAACTGGGTCAAGTGGACGGTTTAAATCTAATTTGGCACACAGAGGGTTCATAAACAGCAGTGTTTATAAATAGAAAGTGGCTATATAAAGTTCCCCTAGTCTCACTACTCCACAAACTACAGTGGAACCTCTTTATAATGAGCTCTGTTACAACGAGGTACCTGATATAGCGAGGTAATTTCACAGGTCCAAGTTCTATGTATTTTTATTGTTTTTAAGCCCTGATACAACGGGATATATCTGATATAACAAGGGAAATTCAATGTACCCAAGGTGCTCGTTATAATGAGGTTTCATTGTATTTCATTGGATTTGAGCTCGGGCTAAGTTTCAGCTTACCTGCTAGAAACTGGAACTCTTCTCTGTCATTGACTATGTTGGCAAGGTCATTGTAGGCAAGGCTCTTGGGCGATCCAGTCTTCAATGACTCCTGGGCCATGCATCCAACGAACAACTCCTGCACACATAGATAGAGATAGATGGAAATGTAACTCAAGCCCAATAGCATGCACATAGAGCCAACTCTCCCATATCTGACTGGTTTGCAGTCAGGGGGCAGGGGCCCGATTACGGACCAGCGACATTTACCATGGTAATTAGCAACATTGCCTCTAACTCATTGATGTCAATATGCTAGAATTGTGTAAAATTAACATAACGTAGCAGAGCACACGTACCACCTTTACTCATTCATTTGTAAAGGATTACACAAGCATATTTAGAGATCAGTGGAACTAGGTCTGGTCCTGGGTCATGATCGTGCTCTCGGCCACTGGCTAAAGCCGGGCCCGATCAGTCAGAGGCAATTCAACATGTTAAATCCGCCCCAAACTGACTTCCAACTGGAACCCGACACTTCCAACTGGAACCCGACTGGCACAATTGGAGTCATGAGGCAATTAAGGCTGTCGATTTCGGGTATATTTAATAACCGGGACTCGCGATAATTTTTCGGGCGAGTCCCGGGTACCCGAAATTTATCAATTTGTTGATTTCGCTACAGGCATGTCACGCCGCTGGGAAACATGTTCATTCAAGTGACAAAAATGCAGCGCATTTATGACAATAAATCATCTTATAAAATACAGCAAATTCGTAAATCGATTTTTTTTTTTTTGCCTTTTTTTTCGGGATATCGAGTATCGATTTTTGCGCCGGGACTCGACATTTTTCGGCGGGACCCGGGTACCCGGGACTCGTCAACAGCCTTAGAGGCAATGCACACAAACCCGATCTGACTAAAAATAGTTGAGGATCAAGTTTGCTCTGTGTGTGCATTTGATTTATTATGTATTTGAATAATCTGGGGGTCTCTACTGAGAGTACTGTCATTAACTACATGGCAAGGTCAATGTAGGCAAGGCTCTTTGGTGATACAGTCCTTCAATGACTCCTGGGCTATGCATCCAACAAACAGCTCGACTCCTGCAAACATAGATAGAGATAGATGGAAATGCAACTTATCATACATGAAAATAAATAAAATCTAACTATGGATCTTCGACTGCACGCAGTTGAAAATGATGCCTCTGCCATTGGCATTGCGTAAGTTTTCATAGATATCAAGCCCAAATTAACATGCACTAAATCTATTCTTCTCAATTTTGATGGTAATCCATCGACCAGGGCCCCGTTGCAGAAAGAGATACAATCGATTGTAAGTTACAATTGATTGTAAGTCAGAAAATGTACGCGTTTCAACCAATCCATACCTGTTCTGTGATTTGTTCTGTCATGTGTAAAATACTTTGTATGTTACACTTGACCCCGCACACTACGTGGTACCATTGTTCTATAACAGCTAGCGTCCGGTCGTAACCATTAACAACTCATTGTCAACTGGGTCAAAGTGAATTCGCCAACACCCCTCACACAATCAATTGCCCCGCACTACGGCAATGTGATTCTGTATGCTATACACAAACGGTATAGGTGGCCCTGCTGGTGCCCTGATCTTGAGATACCACATTTACAAGCAATTTTGGCGTATATGATTATGACCTGTGACCTTGACCTTTGACCTCATAACCCAAAAATACATTAAATTAAGTTGGGTAAATATGTCGCAGTAAAGTGGGCGGCAGCTAGCAGCTTGCAAATGATGTCACATCATCATCATCTTATTCTCCCTCCGCTATTTCGGAGATCAGCGATCCCAAACAGTGTTCAATCAAACAGACTTTGTCACTCTATGACTACAGATTTGTATCAGTTTCCTCTCAGTCTCATGCAGTCATTCATCTTCTTTGAAATCTTTCATTATGTTCATTCATGATTCACTTTTCACTTTTCAATTTCAGTTTTCACTTTCAGAGTTTCAGCAATACTGCAACAGTGCAAGTGCAACTTGCAAGACACAAGTGCAAACATAACCATAATGATTAATCTGTTATAGGGCGGAATTTCCCTCTTTTATTGGCATTTGTAATTACTACATTGTGTACACATTACAATGAACTGCCGAGCTCAATGATCAATAGACAATAGCTAATCGTTCATCAAAGTTTCAAAGACAAAAAAAAGACGTTATTTTGACAAGATCGACTTACACCAAAGTGTACATGTGGGACAACACAACAGAATGACAAGAGTTACAGATGTTTTTAACAGAAAAGGAAAACAAATAATGCATTACCGTCGCCTTCGTTATGAGATATAATGACTCTGGCTTATTGCGCTGATTTCAGGTGAACTTTTCATTATAGTTCGGATTCTTACTGCTGGAAGCAATGTTGATTTTGGACAGTTTTATTTTCCGCCATCTCGAATTAATGCTGCCCTCTACGGTTCCAGTAATTGATCACCGCGCGCTATCGGTGTTTTTGATCAGGAAAAAAGCCCGGGGGGGGTCTGTCATCATAAAAAAGGGGGGTATCATGCGTGACCAAGGACTTGCCAAAAGCACCCTAAACGAGTATTTGCGTGGTGCAAAAAATACACCCTAAGTAGTAAGTATGATTATCGGTAATTTAATACCCTAAGCAAATAATCATTTTTTTGTAAACCCCTAAGCAAGTATTGTTGATACCCTAAGCAAGTAATCAATTTTTTTTGTAAACCCCTAAGCAAGTTATAACTATTTTTGCTACCCTAAGCAAGTAATCAATTTTTTGTAAACCCCCTAAGCAAGTTATAACTATTTTTGATACCCTAAGCAAGTAATTAATTTTTTGTAAACCCCTAAGCAAGTCATAACTATATTTGATACCCTAAGCAAGTAATCTTGTTTGTAAACCCCTATTAAAAGCAAGTGATAACTATTTTTGATACCCTAAGCAAGTAAGCTGAGTTTTTGAGACCCTAAACGAGTAATTCATCTTTTTGAGACCCTAAACGAGTAATTCATCAGCCTAAATTTTGGGTGATTTTGAGACTCTATTCGAGATACTCGAGTATCTCGCCTGATCGTAAAAAAACACCCTAATTACTCGTTTTCGTGGTCACGCATGATACCCCCCTTTCAATGAGGACAAACCCCCCCCCCCCCCCCCCCCCGGTGAAAAAAAGATTGAATTGCATAGGCAAACCGTCCATGAGCAAATGTGGAATTTAGATTGGAATGATACAATTTATTTAACGAAATGTATAACTTTTAATTTTAATCTCATTCCCACAGTTCTCATGTCATTTCGACTTTGGTATACAGCATTATTGCAATGCTATCAGGCTGTCTGTGTATTTTTTACCCGTCGCCCCCCAGGGCCCCGCCCCCCAGGGCCCCGCCCCCCCCCAAAAAAAAAAAACAACAACAACAACACACAAATCTAATTACAGTGGCTTGGTACGTCACAGGAGTGGCGTAGTTACGTGGCCGGGACAAGGGTGGGGGGAGGGGGGGGGGGGGGGGGGCGGGCACATTACCCCAATCATTTGACAAAATAATGTAGAGTATAAACATATTTTTAAAAAAATACATATCATTTATATGGTATGCCCTCAAAACAATCCAACCAGGCACGCTATACCACTGACTATCACCATCAGGAATCTCCACCATCTCCATTAATGCCACGGCCACCACGTGCGCAGCACCACCACCTTCACCGCACCGGCATGCCCAAGGCGCTCGCAACCTTCATTGCACTATGCACCAACACCACTACCTCCACCACCACGTACCACCACCACCACCACCATCATCACTACCACCACCACCACCACCACCACCACCACCACCACCGCCACCACCACCACCAGGCCCGTAGCCAGGATTTTCCAAGGGGGGCCCGGGGGGGGGGGGGGGGGGGGGGGTGCGTTATT